>CANNZV010000953.1:0-195919 GCA_947561585.1 Caprella mutica
TAGGGTGACCCACGGAAAAGTGAACCCAATTATGAACTCTTCTAAATGTTGTATTTATAAGTAGAGAGTTAAATTTTTTTTTTCATGTATCCATTCTTCGCTGCGTAAGATTGCACTTATGCAACACCAAAGATCATCCTTCACTTTAATTGCATTTATATAACTTGAAGTCTACAGAGGTTAATTCGGTTCATTAAACACTATTCTATTAATATATCGGTGTTTGTTTTTATCTGTGTTGGAGATTTTATTCAAATTCATATATATAGACACATGACTTTAGCGGTAGAATGGATAGATGGAAAAGAAAAATCCTGTTTTTAATTTTACGTAAAAGTCTACTTAGAAATACGCTAAATTATATATTGATTCAAAATTGGGTACACTTTATTGTGGGTCACCCTGTATATAAAATTAATTATATGATAAATTTGGCAGCTTGCATTAAAACCAAAAATAAACACTTTTCCGAGAACAACAAAATCTCCAAAAATGCTTCGTTAACGAGATATTGATACCCTGGTTTTAAGGCAATTTTCGACATGCATATTGCATAAGGAATCTCACATATGTAAATCAAACTTTGTTTCACGAAAACTTACATTATCAAAACTGATTAGTTTCCATGTTAGTGAATTTCAAAATTTTAAAGAACTCTTACCTACATATGTATTTACAATAATTAGTGATTACGTTCATAACAGTTGGTTATATATGGAAAATTAAACATAACAGACCTTAGTAGCTGTTATAGTTTTATCAATTACTGTCTGTTTTGCCTAAAACACCAATTTGATCTAATATATAGGCTTGATTTTAATTTTAGATATTTTGTTGTTCATTTAGGCATCTGCATTTTCCTATGTATATGTTCAAAAAATTATTTTAATTAACTTATCATTGTCATCATTTTCCATTTACTCGAATTTTAAATATCAATTTGATTTGTTTATTCTCTGTCCACCAAACGGCACTAAAATCAATTATTTAGTCTCTATTTGTATATGAACATGACACCGGTTACATTTTGTTATTATATCTATTGTAAACATTGACCTGTTGAACATGTATGAGTATGATGTGCGTAGATTACTTTTTTTGAAGGCATACACGAGCATGGAATTATGTAATGTGCCTAATACCAGGTTTGAGATTACTTGTGTTGTATCATGTGCTTACCCATACTATTCTTCAAATCATTTTTTTGCCATGAACATGTTGCAATTAACTAGTATATTTTCCTATGAGTAGTACGTGTGGTTAGAGTCGAAGATTGATATAACTTATATATGTGATTTATATCATTAAGAGTGATTGACTCCATTTTTATGCTATGTATGTCTGTTTCAGAGTCCATAGTTTTATGATTTAAGTTAGTATTTTAAATTATTGTATGTGCAGTGATTGGAGATTTCATCTATAACTAAGTATAATACGTCTAGTGACAACGGAATCAACCTTGTTGTTGTAGTTGGTGTCAAATACCCCTCAGGTGATTATGTATATGGATATGTTAGTAGAGACAATATTATTCCTTTAGTATTTTTAATTAATAAATTATATGTGACGTAAATTGTTTTAATTTTATAAGATTTATTGTTTTACTATAATAGATAAGATATTTCTTTAGGTAATCTTCTATGGCCTTAACATAGCATTCGCTTGTGTCATCAAGTTCAATTATTATCGCAGACAAAATATAGATTACTATTTTAATTCTATAACGATTTAATTCACCGTTTCAACATATCCATTAGGTTTCAATTGCCTTTTATCATACTATTTTCCTTTGTAATTTCCTCAACAAGTTAGTTAGATTAGGAGAACTTATATATTTTATGTTGAATAATGTTGGTCAGTGGTATAACCATTAACGTCTTTCTATCAGCTTCCCAGAGTGAAGTAAATAGCGTGGGGTCATTTCTTTCGCAGCTCAAGGAGGGAAATGATGTCCTAATATCTCATGCTTTCAAATTGCCTGCAGGAACTATATCCATGGAAGACAGCTACGATGCTGAAATATTACCCAGGCAGAAATTAGGGTGAGATACCTTGTATTGCTTAAAAGTTAGTACAATGAAGATGCTACACTACGATTCAAGCCTTTAGGCAGATGTGTTTTTGTGTTAAAATGGGCATAACTTGATTTGATTTAAAATTTTCATTAAATATGATAAACTTTATAGTAAGTTACTGATTATAAATTTGAAAGAAATCAGTTTGTAAAAATTAAAAATTATACTTTATTCTGCTGGAACACTGTACCACGCTTTTATGCCAACTAAATTTAACATATAATAAAAAGTCAAATAAGATCACAGTCTTTGTCTATCCTAAGCTGAAATGGCTATCATAGTATCCGTACTCTCTGAGGGACACGGTGTTAAAAATATTTGGAAAAATATAGCCCGTGACCTACGTATTGTGAAGAAGTTTATTACAGATCCCTTAAAGTAGAATCATTGTAAGGATAAGAGCAAATGCAAAGAGTCTACGAGACCTATCTTGTCTATGATTCAATATGAATCCATTCGTAACCTGTGATATAGTTTTGAAGGGTATTGGTGTGGAAAACGTTTAAAAAACCAGCTAGTGTCGGACGGGGTATCATTATGCACAATCCCGCAAACTCTGTATTTACTCGAAAACTAAAGGCACTAGAGAAACTTTTTTCTCGTGATGAAATGGTCATGAATGAGGAAGGTTATCAACCAGTTCCAAAATAATATATAAATGAATAAAATACTTATTGGCAATGTTTTGTGCATAACTTTTAGTGAGTGCATCGGGGTATTATTGCGCACATAAAGGAGTATTACTGCGCATTGCATAAAAACAACACTTCTCTCCCCCACCTAAATACCTCCTGTCCCCATTTTAATGCCCCTCCTCCCCCCTTTCTAAACCCCTTTCTTTCTCCCATCTAAATAAACCTCTCTTCCCATCTTAATCCCCTCTCTTCCTATCTAAATCCCCCTCCCCTACCATTTTAATCACACTTTCTCCTCATCAAAATCTCCCTCTCTTCCCATCTAAATCCCCCTCTTCCCCATCTATTTCCCTGTCTCCCCCATCTATTTCCCCCTCTCCCACATCTAAATTCTCTTCCCCCTCATCTAAACGTCTGTGTTTCCCTCTCTATATGCCCTCTCTCCAATCTACTTGTCCCTTACTTTTTAAACACATATTTAATGAATCTGCAACAAATTTAACACTTGAATTTTACGCAACTAGTTAACTACTTATATCAAGAAATATAATACGATCGTACGTTTATTGTTAATCAATATTTTATTCAGTAACCTCTCATTCCCACCCCCTCACCTAAATACCCACTCTCCCTATCTTAATACCCCCACATCAAGTTGCATTTCTACTACGATCGTAAGTTTATTGTTAATCAAATTTATAATTAAATAACACCTTATTCAATATTTATGCTTTTATTGAGCTTAAAACTCATAATTTTAAATTTATTTACATACAAATATGGTTATTAATGATGCGCAGTGATACCCCTCTACCTCTAAATTATCTGGGGTATCACTGCGCACGTTTGTGTCGGGAAAACCGTTAAAACTGAGAAATTGAAAATTTGACCTAGTGTAATTGTTATTGTTTATGCTAACATGTTAAAACAATATTAATATCTATATTTCATTTCTAGAGTTATTGGAGTTTGCGGGGTTTAAAAATCACCAGCGCAAACTTTTTTTCAGATTGTTCTGAGAGCACCACTTATATCGCGACTCAGCTCTAGAAATTCTAATACGATAATGGTGCTTCATGATGTTAATGGGAGAAAAAAGATGCTTGAAATGATGGTGCAATCAGATTTAGGCTAAAACAAGTGGTTTTAAAATTATAAGGGGTGCGGAGTGATACCCCATAAAAAGGGTATGCGCAGTGATACATCGTCCGACCCTACATGCTGTAGTACTCTGACACAAGGTGCCTCTCTTATTATACCTGAATCCTTCGAAAGATTCACTTAAGAGATGCAGGTTACTATGAGCGGAGAAGTATATCTTAAGATTGATTACCATAAAGTACTCTTCACAGACGAAATGAGAGCCACTCTTGACGGCACTAATGTTTACTTGGCTTGCACAATGGCACATGGCTCACCGGTACACCTCCAACGAATTCGACATCAACAAGTGGGTGTAAGAGTGATGATTTGGGCTGACATCTTTGGAAATTAACTGGTCTGACATTTCAGGATTCCAGAAGGACAGAAAATGGTTCCAATTAATTATTTATTATATTTTAGAAAGGTAGATTTGTTAATCGGCTGAAAAATATAACCTGCTGCGTTAAAATAAAAGTCATTTTCAGGCATGAAAACGTCCTTTCTCACTCTAATAAGGCAACTGTGGATTTACTGAATTGTGGTAAAGCAAACACAGCAATTGTGTATGCATTACTATCATCACGAACCTATATGATTGTAAGTAAGTGACATTCAAGTCAGTTACCGATTCGCTCTCGTGAGCTACACACCTTATCTCCTGTTCGTAGTTATTTGAGACCTTAACTTGCGAGCGTTCTAGTGGAGATATTCTTTGTAATAACATGTGCTTGACCAATGAATATAATCTCTTTAAGTGTTAATTACTTTACCATTATTACCCTTAAATACAGTTAAGCTTGGACCAGAGGCCTGAGGTCGGAACCATAGTGGCAAGGTGGTTCTAGGGCATGGTACCATGAGTATTTAGTAGAAAGAGATATATAAAGAGAAAGTAATCTGAAAATACTTTATAGAGTAGGATCCTAATCACTTAGAGCCCATACACTGAGACGTTATAGGGAAGTAAACTAACAACGTCACAGAATACAGTAAAACTCCTGAATTATGAAGCACTTGAGTAAAAAAAAAGAAAATTCTAAATTGTTATTATCCATGATTTTTTTTTAAATAGAAAGAAACTGATTTCTCCATCATATTAAAAAATTCCCACTATACAAATCTATATTACACGTTTGTTGAATTTTCATTATAAAAATTATTGAGCATATAGCCCTGTACTTTTATAGAAAAAGGTTTGCAACTTATTCGTAAAACTCACAGAGAAATAATGAATTGATATCTGAAAATGCAATATTCCAGGAAAGCCAATTTTCTGATTGGTATGATAGAACTTCTATTTTACCACGTTAACCTGGGTCAGTTGGGTGTCATTTTATGCCAAGACATGCATTGAGATTTTTTGAGATTTCAAACTCCGCCCCCGAAAAAAATAAGGAAGTACTTTCCAAATGTTTCACCTACTATAATCCTTAAATCAGAGACATAGGATTTATTTCACATTTTACAGAATTTAGTTTTCTACTAAAGTTACAAAGCTTTTTTTCCAAATCACCTCAGGAAATGAAAAAAAAATGAAAAAATAAACAACATGTGTATATATGTATATTTATACATTTTCAATCATTTAGAATTTTGTTCTGAAAATTTGTATCTTTGTAGATAATTAAATTATGAATATAATGAAACAGTCCTACGTATCTACATAGCTCAAAAACTGTAAGATCGTTAATACATTTTGCGTTCAGGAGAACCAATTTTATTCCAAAAAATTGAAAAAAAATTGTGAAAGATAACACTTCTTGATTTTTTAGGTTTGATATTTCACACATTATCCATGAGACTGAGTATTTGGCGTCATTTTATGCAAAAGAATATCGATTTTTCAATTTTTAGGGGATACAGTCCCCTTAATTTGAAATCTATTTTGTTCTGATGTATGCTATTATACATAGTATTAGTTAATAATGAATATTGAATAGTGTTATATGATAGTGAAATATCTTTTTTATTTTCGTCAAAACTCTGATAGCAGTACTATCGGATACATTATTTCATTGTCGATTTTACACTAATTAACCGTTTCGATAGATTGAGTCAAAACAATCTATTGTTTACATGCTAATATGTAGAGTTTATAACACTCTTAAGGGCTTTATTAATTTAGTTTGTTATTCAGCAAAACAAAGTTGATGGTAAACAAATATCGCAGGCGATACATTGATGAATTTGTCAAATATTATTCATAGGTTTGCTCCAAAGCTCTTCGATATATTGAATATAGTAGCTTCCGATGTCAAATCCTGTATTCAAGCATAATTGGTTTTAAATCCATTATGGTAATGATAATATATAGAAGGACAATCATATCAACTAAATTGCGAATATGGAAATCCTTTATAATAATTTTTCAACCATATTTTAGATATTTTAAACTATGTTTGGCAATGCAAGGAAATCGTATTTACTGTCAGTTGCAAACAGAACACGAAATCACCATTATACAGACCTAGCTGATAGGATCAAACATGTTGTAGGTAGTCTTCACACAGTCTGAAATGCATGTTCTATTGTATTTGCTAGCAACAGTGAAACATTTCTCAGATACTGGAGATGATATTTACTATCATTTAGTTTATGTCATTGAATATTCATCCACGAATTTCATAGATATTCTTTTGATTGATAAGTTTTCTGTATTAAATAATATTTCAATAATCTCACGATGTTCCCAAAACCAAAAATATTATAATAAATAGACCTGCACAATGTACATGATGCATACAAAGACACCATTTCCGTACTCCTTTCTTAAATACAGGTATCTTTTTTACCTATATATGGGAGGTTCTCACCAACTAAATCATCAATGAGAGTGTAGTATTTGCTCTATTGGACACTAGATGGCTCATCTATTTTCCACAAATACGAACAATAGCGACACAAAAATAATTTGCCTCGGTGGTCTAGAAAAATTGAGACAATGTGTGGAGTGTGAGTGTAAGTGTGAGAGTGAGTGTGAGAGTGAGTACTCTGCCGAGTGCCAGCAATTAATAATAGATCCATGTCAAGAATTCGAACATCGAAAGAAGCATCTACGTTTTTCTAAAGTCTTCGATTATTTAATTGTCTTCCGAGGGATTTGAGGGGGGGGGGCGGGGCATGAGTTGAGGAGTTTCAAGAGGAAGTTGGATTCCAGTCCAGCCTGTGTTACCTCATTACTACCTGGTGGCAGTGAGCAACAGTATTCTCAGCTGTGGCCGTACATTATTCAAGTGATTGTGATGGTGACTAAACAAAAAAGAGCGCCACAATTAGAGACAAATGGGTGACGCATCAATGTAACCTCAAATTGTGGTTAAGACCGTTAGAAATTCCTCGCAGGAATATCAGGTGAGTGATCATGAGTGTGTTACTTGGGACATTCTGGAGGTTAAAAATATTTAGTATCAGATTAGAAATAAAAATATAATTAAAATTGGACGTTAATGAATTACAAGATCATTTACCTTACTTAAAGTTAAATAAAATAATATAAAATAAAGTGTATAGTGTGAATTCCCCAATAGCTGTGTTATTTCAACAACTATTCATCTCTAATAGACAGCAATATATTATGTATCTCTATGAAATCAAGGATATTAATTTAAATATTAATAAGATATTAAATAGTAAAATAATTGACCACACTGAGAAAAAAAATAAGAGTCAAATTGACTCAAAATTTGAGTTTTCAGTTTGTCCCAAAACCGGCTCAAAAATGTGAGTCAATTTGACTCATCCTAACATTTTACCTTAAAACAAGAGTCATATTGACTCCTAATTCATAGTCAGATTGACTCAAGTAGAGTCAATCAAGTAAAAAGACTCCAATATTAGAGTTTTGCAGCCTTGACTCAAGCGATGAGTCAGGTTGACTCGCAATTTTTTCTCAGTGCAGTGTTCAATTCTTTAAATTTCCAATATTAATGGTACACTGGTACAACATTTACAGAAAAAAGCGGACTTTCTCTTTTTTCTTATCTACCAAATCATTCTCATCTGCCATTTTGTAGCCAAAGCTGTCTCTCCTCCAACAGACTCTCATAAAATGAATAGAATCTTGGAGGTGAATAAAGAATTTCTTCTTAATTTGGAATTTAGTGGACATAACAAGTTTGAAATTAACTCACGTCCAGATGTTTTCAAAACATCGACTGAATAACATTGTGTTTATCAATTCTTTTATTTCGAGAATTACATTTATCGAAGCAAATTAAATTATGAGTGATTTGAACGGAGTTTGTGTTCAATTGTTTGAAGATTTTCAGTATTTTGAATAATTTGATATTTAGCTTTGATATTAATATCGAGAAAATGATTATGATTATTGTTGTTATTCATGTTAATTTAATATATGGGTTTTGGGGTTGCATACAAATTTCATATCTTGATAATTAATAATAATTTAGTAATTAATAAACTCGAATCACTGAAATTAAGATCAAAAACATCTTAAGATGTGAAATGTTACACTAGGACATCAAAATGAAATTAATGGTCCCCTCAACTGCAATTTTATTTCTCCATTCATTAGAACTAAGGTTACTGGTTATGAAACTGAAAATCATTTCAAATTTTGGTTCTATATTTTCATTATAATATGATATTAGAGATTTTTAAGTTTTTCTTTTACCCTCTGAATTTCAAGCAGAGAAAAAGGTCGCATGTCGGATAGGCCTACTAGATCCGAAAAATTAAAAAAACTGATTCCAAGACAATGGTTCCATATAAATAATTGAAGTACCTAATTAAGTATCTTTTACTAATAGTTTTCATACATCATAACATTTTTCCCATCTAGAGAACAGTTAATTTAAAACACTGTATTTGAATAGGTATGTACGAGAGATACCTACTAAGTATTCGTACTTTTTCTTCTAATGAATCTTAGAAAAGAGTGAAAGTTGGATGTAAATATTTCTTAGATAATTAATTGTGATCAGAATACTTGATCGATTTTTTTTCTGTTCATTTTGATATGTTATTTAACCTTATATAGCTCTAAAAATTTAAAGAAATTGCAGAATGTCTCTATTTATAGTGGAGAGTACAAAAACCAGTTTGTAAAAGTAATTTAAATAGTGTTCCCAAACTCCATAGACTTTAATGTGAAATAATCAATTGACAGCAAATTTTGAAAAGAAAATATAATTCTTTAATTTTTGTAACGTACATTTTGATCCAACTAGTAGAAAAAGTAGGATTGATAATTACTATTAACTATATTGCTTTCATTTTACATAATAAGCTATATATACGAAATATTTATATTACTTAAAAGCACCAGGAAATTTTTGCCTGTTAACTGTAATCTGGGGGAGGTTATGGAGTGTCTTAACTGGTTTTAGGTATGAATTTTCGTCGAATGAAAATTCACCGAAAGAAAATTGACTGCAAGAAAATTCGTCGAAAGAAAACTCGACGAACGGAGTTATCGCCGAAAATATACATTTTTTTATCAAATAAAAATTACGTATACTTATTTTATAGTAAAAAAGCATACATTTTGTTAGTAATAAACCTTTTCTGGGTATGGGGAGCATATCTCTCCCCCATCCCCAATTGTTACGATAAGTTCTGGGGTTTTGAAATAGACAATAATAGGCTATCAAATTTTATGGGATTAGATGCAAATTTTGTATTCTATATTTTTATTATTTACTAACTATTATATACTAACTGTGCATCTCAAAAGAAACACAGTCTAGCAAATATGACTTTAAGAGTAACGTTGTCTTGTCGCATCTGAGTAGCCAGTATACTATCAGTCACTGTACTAACATAGGCCTAAACTTGCTATTGTCACATATAATAGCTATCCTATGCGAAGATTACTGAACATTTGGATATAGAAAGAAAACTTATATTAAAATGTTACACAGAGAGAAAAAAGTACGAGTCATATGGTCATATCTAATGGGTCATCAATTAATGCTTTGATTCAATTTATTACGTGAGTTGGTTGGACTTTATCCCTGTTTTCATTTGTGTTAAAAACAACTTTTATGTGGTGTGTCATCAAACATTAGTTAATTCAATTCATTTTATGGATTGAATTAACTTACTATGAGATTTAAAAGTTACTTTTTTGAGAATTTTACCGTATGATGAAAGAACTGTGACAGAGTGTATTGTAGTAACTCACAAAGACTGTTAATCCAATGTATCTAGTGTATAAATTAACTTATAATGCAAGTTGGCACTACTTTTTTTAAGTTTAAGAGTGAGTCAACCAAATTCAGTTTAACTACTTTGAAGTAGTCCCTACAACTCACCAAAGTAGGTGGGAGAAAAATCAAACCACTTATAAAAGTCAAACCAAATCAAATTTTATTTCATTCGACTAATCCTCTCTCTGTGTGTAGGAAACCATTTTCTAACAGGGTTGGTTAACAACAGGAAGTAAACATTTATAGAATTTTAAAACCCTTGGGAACGAACCGTTATTAAAGGGTTTGCATAAAAATATACATTTTTAAATTACAGTTCATAACCATAGTTGAGTTTTTTTTTGACGAAACTGTCATTCGTTGCAAATTCCATCCGACGAATTTTCTTTCGGTTAAATTTCCAAACACGGTCTTAACTGTTCTATATAAAATATAACAGACTAACATAAAAATATTAATATACCTGGCAAACATCTGAGATGAATTAATGATACACAGAATTGTCAAACGTCAATGCATTTCTTGTTTAAATTTCTTGATGTATTTGCATTTCAACCTTAAGTTGAGAGTTAGCGAATATTAATGGTTATATCTTCACTAAAGTATTAGGAGACTATAATATCTGTTATCATTATAGAACCGAGTAATTCTATGCACCGGCGATAAACTTTGGGGGAAGTTGCAGAGTTTCTTCTTGATATTAAACTGGAAGAAGAATTTTCAGAAGTTGTGAGTTATTTTGCTGATAATTAAATATGGGAGAAAATTTTGGAGAGAAGTTAGGAATATTTACCTGAGACTGATACAGTGAGATAGAGAGACTGATACAGTGAGATAGAGAGACTGATACACTGAGATAGAGAGACTGATACACTGAGATAGAGAGACTGATACACTGAGATAGAGAGACTGATACACTGAGGTAAAGAGACTGATACACTGAGATACTGAGACTGATACAGTGAGATACAGAGACTGATACAGTGAGATAGAGAGACTGATACAGTGAAATACAGAGACTGATACACTGAGATACAGAGACTGATACAGTGAGATAGAGACTGATACAGTGAGATACAGAGACTGATACACTGAGATACATTGACTGATACACTGAGATACAGAGACTGATACACTGAGATACAGAGACTGCTACAGTGAGATGCAGAGACTGATACACTGAGATACAGAAACTGATACAGTGAGATAGAGACTGATACAGTGAGATACAGAGACTGATACACTGAGATACATTGACTGATACACTGAGATACAGAGACTGATACAGTGAGATAGAGAGACTGATACAGTGAGATAGAGAGACTGATACACTGAGATACAGAGACTGATACACTGAGATACAGAGACTGATACAGTGAGATAGAGAGACTGATACAGTGAGATACAGAGACTGATACACTGAGATACAGAGACTGATACACTGAGATAGAGAGACTGATACAGTGAGATAGAGAGACTGATGCACTGAGATAGAGAGACTGATACACTGAGATACAGAGACTGATACACTAAGATACAGAGACTGATACACTGAGATACAGAGACTGATACACTGAGATACAGAGACTGATACACTGTGATACAGGGACTGATACACTGAGATACAGAGACTGATACAGTGAGATAGGGAGACTGATACACTGAGATACAGACACTGATACACTGAGATACAGAGAGTGATACAGTGAGATAGAGAGACTGATACACTGAGATAGAGAGACTGATACACTGAGATAGAGAGACTGATACACTGAGATACAGAGACTGATACAGTGAGATAGAGAGACTGATACACTGAGATATAGAGACTGATACAGTCACAAGGAGTCACAAGGATAAAGGGACCATCAAAAGGCACAATATGCCCATCCAAGGATGGCCCCTGTGCACAGCCAGCTGTGCGCTCGACGTTGGGTTAACAACGGAGCAAGGTGAATCTCTCTCCATCACTTCCCACTTGGAACCTAAGCACTCCAAACCGTACTCCTAAACCTGACAAAGAAAGAACCTCCATCAGGCGTAGGAGCAAAGTTTGGGTACAATCATTAGCTCCAAGTTTTATCCTGGACTTGGTCAGTCAAACCTGCCAATCACTGCCACCTTCACAGGGGCCGCCCAAAGGCAGTCCCTGAGACGGTGACAGAACGCAGGGTGTGACCTGATCTCTCTAGCCACGGAAAGGCGCCAGGTTTTCTCTTAGTTGGTTGGTTGGAGTTGAAGTAAGAGTGTTATCAGAAAAGATAGCTAAGACTCTCATCTCAATTCCGAGGTCAAGTCATGGAGGCGTTTGACAGCTCAGTAAGCCAGCTCACTTAGTATCCTGTCAATTCGCCTTTTGAATGTGTCAACAGTCAGGCTGCTGACAACATTTTCTGGCAGTCTGTTCCAGACATTACAGATCTTTACCTGCATGAAGTTCTCCAGCTGAGCAGTGGTGAACCGAGGGGGAACCACCTTCCACCCGTGGTTGCGGGTGGGGTTCACACACAGCGAAAAGTAGTCTTCGGGATCAACTCGACTTATCCCTCGAAGGATCTTAAAAGTCTCAATGAGTTGACCCCTCAAACGTCGCTGCTCCAGCGTGAAGAGGCCCAGGTCTTCTAACCGACGTGCGTATCTCTTGGATCGGATTTCAAGTAAAGTTTAGTCGCCCTCGCTTGCACCTGTTCCAACCGCTGGACATCTGCTCGCAACGTCGGAGACCAGAACTGGACCGCAAACTCCAAAAGAGGTCTTACAAGAGAGTTGTACAGGGTGAGGACTGTCACTCTGTTTCTGAATCTGAATTGCCTTTTGATGTACCCTAGGATCTTGTTTGCTCTCTTCTCAGCTTCCAGGCACTGTCGAGTGAACTTGAGATCCCTGGTGATCATAACTCCAAGATCCTTCTGTACTTCAGTGGGTCCTATTTGGGCTCCAAGTAGAGTGTAGACAGCATCAGCGTTCCTACGACAAGCATGAAGTACTATACACTGGTCCACATTGAAGGGCATCTGCCACTTTTCAGACCATTCTCCGATCTTGAAAAGATCACGTTGGAGTTGTCCGATGGCCTCTGGACTTGCAGCGTTGATGCCAATCTTTGTGTCATCAGCAAACTTGCTTACCCTACTGACGAGTCCTACGTCAAGGTCATTTATGTAAATAATAAAGAGCAGAGAACCAAGGATTGAGCCCTGGGAAACCCCGTTGGTTACAGATCTCCACACAGAGGCCACGCCATTGACCACCACTCTTTGTCGTCTGTTATCTGATCCATTGTAGAACTTGACCACCCACACCAATAGTTGCTATTTTCGCCATTAACCTCTTGTGATGTACCTTGTCCAATGCCTTCTTGAAATCAAGGTAGACGATGTCAAATCTTTGGATTTGTCATGATCCTGAAGAACGTAGTAGAAGAACTCTAATAAGTTTGTCAGGCATGACTTTCCGCGAAGAAAGCCAAGCTGACTCTTTCCTATGAGCTGGTGTTATTCCAGGAGATCCACAATCCTATCCTGTATGATGGATTCAAGCAGCTTTCCAGGAACCGATGTTAAACTAATCGGCCTGTAGTTACTACTGTTAGTGGTCTCACCTGTATTGAAGATTGGAGTCACATCTGCGATCCTCATGTCATCGGCGACCTCGCCCGACTCCAAAAAGACATTGAAGATCTGTTGCAGATGTGCCGCCAAACCATCCTTCACGTTCTTCATCACTGTCGGTAAGAATCCATCAGGACCAGCTGCCTTGTTAGGTCCAGCTTGCCAAGTTTGTCCACTACCTCCTC
Organism: Caprella mutica; assembly: GCA_947561585.1. Classification (NCBI taxonomy): domain Eukaryota; kingdom Metazoa; phylum Arthropoda; class Malacostraca; order Amphipoda; family Caprellidae; genus Caprella; species Caprella mutica. The sequence continues at coordinate 13,820 of CANNZV010000953.1, forward strand.
AACTCAACAGTACAAACAATCTTAGTTAGTGGTATTCGTCCCTCGTAGTGGACTACGGGGTCAGGGGTGCCAAGCGCATCCTCCCTGGTGAAGACACTGACGAAATTACTGTTGAGTTCAGCGACGATGTCGGCATCCGAAGTTGCCAACATAGCTTGGGATGTCCTTATTGGTCCGATGGAGCTTCTGGAGGGCTTTCTGCTATTACCGTAAGCAAAGAACTCCTTAGGGTTTCCCTTACAGGCCAATGCAACCCTGTGTTCCTCCACTACTTTAGCTTGCCGCATAATTATTTTGACCAATCTCCGTTGGTCTGTAAGAAGTGTCTCAGTTTCCGGTGAAGAGTGAGTCTTGAATGAGACGTAGAGTCGTTTCCTTCTCCTTATCTCTCTGCCAAGCTCGTTATGGAACCATTTAGGACGAACCTTCATGGAACCACCTACCCTTTTCCTAGGTATGCATCGGTCCTGGATCGAGATGTAGTTTGCCTTAAAGCCCCGCCACATCTGATCAGGTGAAGCTGGAAGTTGAGGACGTAATGCCTGCAGATCACGAGTGAAACTCTCGTAATCGGCTCTACTCAGATTCAGCATATTTCTATGAGAGGTCTTCTCTTGTTCCACTTTGACTCCCAGACATTCACCAACCGAGACCTGAGAAACCAGATCTTCGTCGGTAGTGAATATGAGGTGCATTTTCCCCTCTAGTGGGAGTTCTTACCATCTGGGTGAGGAAGTTGTCGTTCGAAAATTCGATCAACCTACCTCCCTCTCCATCCGAGACTCTTGTGCTCCAATCCACTCTGCAGTTGAAATCTCCCAACACAATGGCCGTTTCATCCTGCAGAAGGTCAGTGAGAGCAGCATAGAGATCTCGGTCGTGGAGTCTCGTCTGGTGGGGTGGTCTGTAGAGCAGGTATAGGTGGAGTGCGACTTCAGCTCGGACCTCTATCCCTAGTAACTCATACGGTGAGTCGATGGGTATGAGGGCCATGTCAATGTGACAGCGAACATAGATCATCACTCTTCCACCAGCTCTGTAGCCACGATCTCTGTGGAACATCTTATACCCGGGCAGTGATACTCTCACTCAAAATCTCGTCTTTCAGTGTCCAGGCAGGTCTCAGTGATGCAGATGACGTCGAGACATTTAACAGTCACCAAACACCAAAACTCCTGCAGCTTGTTCCTGACAGACCGAGCATTGAAGAGTATCATTCGGAGGATGTGGGGTGTGGTCATGGGGATGTGGGGTGGGCTCATGGGGATGTGGGGAGGGGTCATGGGGTTCTGGGGTGGGGTTAGGGGGATCTGAGGTGGGGTCAGGGGGATCAGAGTGGGGTCAGGGGAATCTGGGTGGAGTCAGGAGAATCTGGGAAAGAGGGGTCAGATTGCCTGGATCATTTCTTCAAAAAGCCCTCAGGTAGGGCTTACTGTTTGGCTGCGCGCTCTTTTGGCGTTATCTGGTACAGATTCCTCACACCTAAAGGTGGGGCCATCTCCAGTGCCAGCTATAGAGGTTGAAGGAGCCGTTTCTGCTTGCAGTTCATTCTGTCGAGGCTGTGCTGGATTTGTCTTCGCCGCTCTCCTGCCGCGTCCTCTCTTTCTCTTCTTATGATTATGGTCCTCCTTCAGTGGTTTGTGAGGCTTGAACAGCTTCACAGTCAGCTGTTCGGCAAATAAATTGCTGCCTCGATCACTGAAGTGTATCCTGTTCTTCCAGTAGAGATCATCTCTTCCGAAAAAGAGATGCCAGAGGTCAACATACTTGAGGCTGTAAGTCCGACATAGGTTACTCAGTTGACCATTTATTGCCTGAGTTCTTCCATAATGCTCATTAGTGGCTTTCCTCCTAGGCAAAAGCCCCACAACGATACCTCTGTTGACTTTGGACTTAACAGCACTGAGTAGCCTATCAAAGTTCTTGACTATGCTTTCAATAGAACCACTTTTCAGTGTGTTTAGGAACAGGTCATTTCCTCCGACTGAGACAATCAGATTACTGTTTCTGTCATGTTCAGTTTTTGGATCTCCTGGACGATCTGCCTATCTTGGCACCAGGGAAACACAGTACTCTGTTCTCCCGACGAAGCTGCTTGTAGCTTAGGCGGGTTTGCCTCCCTACGAGGGAGTCACCCACCAGGAGGTTCACGGTTTCCCTCTCTGGTGGAACCGTAGCTCTAACTTGCAGCTTCGTTTCTTCTTCCTCCTCTCTGTGTTAGGATGGCTTTTTGTCCTAACACTTTTGGCAACGCTTCTGACTACATTGCCGTTTAAATTTCTGGCTCCTGAGGTAACTTCCATAGCCACTACAGAAGTGGGTGGCTTCTGGGGGACAGGATCCCTCAATAGGACGCTCCGGTAAGAATGCCTCTCAGAGTCATCCTTCGACCTCTTCGCCTCCAGGGACGCCAGTCTGATTTCTATAATGTCCATTATGGATTCCTGGATGTCAAACCGACACTCCAGGGGGACAAGTAACGATTTAAGAGTGCTGGTGGCGGTACTAGGAACAGATACCCGATTCTCACCAAGCTTCTCTCGGAGGTGTCTTAGTTCCTCGGCATGTGGTACCTCTTGACGGTCTAAACTTTTACGGAGGTCAGAAATGATCTTCTCGTACTTCACGAGATTTGCGGCCTGACTCTCAATTTTGAGAAAGAGCTCGCAAAAGCGGCACACGCTCAGCCTCATGAGATCCGCTGCTTTTCCCTCCTTGAAGTCAATTGACCACATCTTCTTTTTGCACCTGAAACATTCATCTTTAAGGGCACCAAGTCCGTTTTTCCCCTTCTGGGGTCCAGGTGGGACGTCACGGACTCCTGCCTTTTTCCCTCTCACTCCTGATCTAGTAGCCTGACTACCAGATCTTCTGGTGCTCACAGTCTGAGCACCTGCACAGGGTTGTTGTGCATCGCTAAGGGTGGGAGATTGGGGCTCTCTCAAGCCACAGGAGTGTGAGTTATCATAATACAGAGACCCACATAAGTACAGAGACCCACATAAGGAAGAGTAAGGGTTGCCTCTGCAGCAGTCAGAACGACGGTTTTCCCCTAAGATGAGAACTCTCACTTTGAGGGGGAGGCAATATGTCTCTGCTCCCGTTCTTTCCCACTGGTTTAACTCGATAACGATAGTATCAAATCAGTATTCAGTTCAGATCTAGGAGTTTGCAGGGTCGTTATAAGGATTTAAATTCAGAGTTACCTTCTCTTAGCTTTCCTCTTTAGATTTGTGAGACTTACAGGTCTAGGGGTGATTTTATATCGGAGTTTTCCTTCTCTTAGCCTTTTCTCAATTGGTGGGACCTACAAGGCAGCAGGCGGTGTTAAGTCAAAGTTTCCTTCTCCTAGCCTTTCCAAAAATAGGTGGGCCCTACAAGGCAGCAGGTGCTTTTTGTCAGAGTTTGTCCTCTCTTAGGACACCCAGCCATTACAGCCAGGGCCTCACGCCTAACGGCTGCTATGCCGGATAACGTGTCCCCGTGGTCTCACAAATGCTATCATTACCGGACAGTACAGTCCGCAACTGCTTATTCAGTATAAATATACGCAGCTAGCCTGCATATCTGCAGGCCGTTCGGCTATCCGCCACCTTCCGAGGTGCTCCACCGTAGATACACTAAGATACAGAGACAGATACACTGACATAGAGAGACTGATACACTGAGATACAGAGACAGATACACTGACATAGAGAGACTGATACACTGAGATACAGAGACTGATACACTGAGATACAGAGACTGATACACTGAGATACAGAGACTGATACACTGAGATAGAGAGATTGATACAGTGAGATAGAGAGACTGATACAGTGAGATACAGAGACTGATACACTGAGATACAGAAACTGATACACTGAGATACAGAGACTGATACAGTGAGATACAGAGACTGATACACTGAAATACAGAGACTGATAAACTGAGATACAGAGACTGATACACTGAGATACAGAGACTGATACAGTAAGATACAGAGACTGATACACTGAGATACAGAGACTGATTCACTGAGATAGAGAGACTGATACACTGAGATACAGGGCCAAATTTCTTATCACTGTTTTCATAGTTAATAGTAGAAAAAAATCATTTATATCTCTTTTTTTCAAAACATATTTCTATTCATGTGTATTGTTTCCATATTAATTTTCAATAAAGTTTTTTTTCTTCGGAAACTCATATTTTCATTGTATTTTTCATGGATTAGTTGAGAGGCAACGATGTCAGCTATTTACTGTTATGTATTAATAGAGTATATCTGAAGTTAACTTATATCCAAAATCAAGTATCAAAATTTGAGATGCAGACCGTATGGGCTGCTTGCGAGCTAAAGGATATATATTTGATACTTAATCATATTGACTATTTATTATATTTTTTACTATTGAGGGCCCGTCCCTGATTATGAAAACTTTTTTATTAATGAAGCTACGATTCTGAAACTGTGTATCCACATTTTATAAAACAGAATTTTATACAGTTTCTGTTCGTGGCACTTTTTCGATTCAAACCATAGAAAACGAGTTATTTGAATTTCGAATGAATTTCTAACAGTTTTTGAAAAAAGTAAGGCTCTTACAATTTTAAGCCTATGCCATTGGGAGGTTTCGCATTTGATTCTCCACGGAATTTTCTACAAATTTGCGACAGCGGAATCTTGATTTTCAAATTGGTTTTCGAAGAAAAATCGTTAAAAAAGGATTTTAAATTAATATTTCGAAAGATGAGCAAATATCTACGCAAATATTTTCTTTTAAATTATGCATTTTTTTCGAGAACGGTTCCCTTAACATCACTTTCCCATACATTTGCTTATATATTGACAAGGAAAGCTACAGAGAGTACAACAATAACAGACGATATTGCTACTGCAAAGAGTCATCCTCTTCGAGAGTTACTAATGGAGATGTGAAAAGTTTTGTTGCCAACAGATGAAGATTTTACTCCTCAAAGAGAAGTGGGAATCAATGGATAAAACTTTCAAGAATCTAATATGGTTGATGATGAAGAATTGCACGCACTTAAATGATTTATTTGTTCTTTGGAAAGTATTATAACTTAATTTTATAATTTAACAAAATTTAAAATAATTGAATTATTTGTTTTATTTATTTTTTGATTGAAAATAAAATATTTGTTCTATTAAATAAGAAGAATATTTGCCTTGCAAAGACTGAACATATATTGATTAAGTTTCATGTTAAGGTTCTGTAATTTCAAGACTGAAATTATGAGACAGAAATATGATGTGAAAAAATTATTTATGATAAAATTATTTTGAATCCATATTGAAACTCATTGAAATTCTAATTCTCCATTTTATAAAATTATTTCTAGTATATTACTAACTTATTCATTTCCTAGCTTCTTTTTATTATTTTTTTGTGACAAACTAAATGTTGTGTTTTCGATGTTTGTAATACACTAAATGCAGTAAATGAAATTTGAACTTCCTTTCTCACTGAGCATATTAAATGAATATACTTTAACTTTTACAACAAAGTTACCAGCTGCAGAACATCGCTTTGCTGTTTGAAATTCAAAAAAAATGAAAGAGAAAGAACAATGTTATACTTTATATAAAAGAAAGTCTTAATATAAGTTGAAATGCCACTTTTTGTACAACTGCCATATTCCTGGACTCAAATGATATTCATACATTGATTTATAACTACAATGTAGTGAATTTAACCATGTGTATAACTGTCTATCTAAAAATCTAATCATTTCACCATATGGAGTAAGTTTTCCTCGACTTGAGTATATGGGCGAATAACAGTAAATTTCTCTGTCTCCTCTACATTTTAAAGCTACAAACCTCCTATCTGATTTCTAGTCAGAACAATTCTTGTCATCGTAAAACCTTTCAATGCTCCGAAAAGTTCTGTTCAGGTATATGCTACGACTGATTGAACAACACAGGCAACATATGCACTGAACATTGAACAACACAGGCAACATATGCACTGAACATTGAACAACACAGCCAGCATATGTACTGAATATTGAACAACACAGGCAACATATGCACTGAACATTGAACAACACAGTCAACATATGCACTGAAGATTGAACAACACAGCCAGCATATGCACTGAAGATTGAACAACACAGCCAGCATATGCACTGAACATTGAACAACACAGGCAACATATGCACTGAACATTGAACAACACAGTCAACATATGCACTGAACATTGAACAACACAGTCAACATATGCACTGAACATTGAACAACACAGGCAACATATGCACTGAACATTGAACAACACAGTCAACATATGCACTGAACATTGAACAACACAGTCAACATATGCACTGAACATTGAACAACACAGGCAACATATACACTGTATATTGAACAACACAGGCAACATATGCACTGAACATTGAACAACACAGCCAGCATATGCACTGAACATTGAACAACACAGCCAGCATATGTACTGAACATTGAACAACACAGGCAACATATGTACTGTACATTAATATTCCTTAAGTGAACGCAAATTCATCCTTGCTATTCGCTTAAATATTATTATTTATCCTTGGTGTTTAACAAAGTGATTATTCAGTAACGAATGGATTGATTTGCCGTTTTCCTTTTCCCATTTTCCTCTTCAGAAATCTGGCGACTTCGTTTTTCACCTGTGAAACATTTTGGAGGTAGCAGTACTTCCAACAGTAAAATTATTAATACATACAACTGTGAGATCAGAGCGAGCCAGTGTGAAGTAAAACTCAAGTCATTATAACTATCTTTGTTAAGACTCTAGTCTTGAAGATGCTCAGTGCAGACATGCAGAGTGCGATGTGAAAGTGATCAGCCGGGACACGGAGATAACGGATACCAATGAGATGGGTCTAGGAAAAAATCCCCCGGAAATCCCCCGGATGATTAAAAATAGGTATATGTAACTATCAATAGAAAAATAGGGCACAAATATGTTTTCTAGGGAGATTTTATCCGGGGGGATTTTTTCCGGGGGATTTTTTCAGGGGGATTTTTTCCGCGGTGGATTTTTTCCTCCGGGAGATTTTTTCTGGATACCCACTGAGATAGCACCAAGGATGCATATTCCGTGCAGGACCTTAAATATCTACGATGTGAGAGTTGAGAATACATTTTGTTTTCTTGTGCTCATTTTCTTATAAGATTATTAGAACATCAAATTTAATTATTTTAATATAACTATAGTAATATCAGATATGGAATTGCGGTCAATATACAAAATTTATTGCTATGCATTGATTATTTTCTATTCGATGAACAAAATCTAGTAGTACATTTCTGAATGTTTTTTTAAAACGTTTGTATCCTAATTTTCAGATACCTGTTAGATTGACTGTTTCTCTTATATGTATATGGGAGAATCTTCACAATTTGGAATCAGGAAGAACAGGAGGACCACAACAAACTGTTTGAATGAATCTCTTGATGAAAACAGAGAAGTGTTTTCTCTTTATCTTAATTTGAAAAAAGATTGATTCTGTAGGCCATCGGGTACTTGTGAATAAAATGTTGAATTATAGTTTTCGACTACCTGTTTCTGTTTTTATATAACAGAACGACAACAATGAGTATCTATTTATGAAGAATTCTTGGAATCACATACAGTAACTCACTCGATAGCAAAAGGCAGTAATTTGGTTCCTTTTTTTATCATTTTTACTGAGTTACAAATGGCCTTGACCTTGATCTTTAACCGTTGACCCGATCGTTCCCAAAATCTATCTAAATGGTTAATGAATATAAATTTTAATTATGTATTATGGTTAAACATTACACATATAGGGTCGGGAGGGGCGAATCTTGCGCACTAAAAACTTTTGGGTTTTGCAACTTAGTTTTTGCAGATAGACAAATAATATTTTACATGAAGAACCGCAATAAGGCCTTTCATACACCATCCAAAGGACAAAAAATTAGCATTTGTATAATGTGAGTTATTGACGAAAGTAGTGCGCAATTGAAATTGTCCTTGATGGGGCGATTCTTGCGCGCGAGAGGGGTGAATATCTGCGCACATATTAATTCCTTTCCAAAGTGAAAAAAAAACACTATTGAGTGTCTAGATACTTACTATAAAAATAATTCCAATGTGTTTAAAAGCATAAACAATCATATGATTCAAATTCAAAACTTGAGACACACATTTTTCGACCTGTTTACGTAAAGTTTGTAGAATGTATGTGTGACGTCATGAATGTTGCTTTCTATTCAGGATTAATTTATGCTTGTAATATTAGTTTATCTGAAGTATGACACTATTATATTTACTTATTATGTAACTATAAATATAATAAATAATCAGATGACGGGCACTCATGTAGCGCATACCTTTGCCACCGCTTATAAATGACCTTGACCTTTAACCTGTTCACTCCCAAAATATAAACAAATGATTCCTGAATATTGAAGCATCGTCCCGCCCAATTTCAGACAATTTGGTTGAATTCTTTTGTGTTATAAATGACCTTGACCTTTATTTTTTACCTGCTTTTTCCCAAAATCTAATAAAACGGTTCCTGCCTAGTTAATTATCAACCGTCGACCAAATTTCAGTTAATTTGATTGAATACATTTTGCGTTATAAATCAACTCGACCTTTCCAAAAACTTACCAAACCGTTCCTAGATATTGACCAATCGTCCCATCAAATTTCAGACAAATTGATTGAAAACTTTTTGAATTATTGAGTTATAAATGACCTTGAGCTTTGACCTGATAGCTCCCAAAATTTTACCAGATGGTTCCTGGAGATTAGTCAATCGATCGTCTTACCAAATTCAAAGTAATTTGATCGAAGACTTTTTGAGTTATGTGAGCAACAAGATGACAAACAAAAATATGTCGCCCAAAAGATAACCTTACGCAATTTATGAAAGTAATAATTCTTTTTAGATGTCAAATATAGCATATAGTATAACCAATTTAGCATACATATCTAAAACGTTATTCAAAAAACTGTTACACTTAGATATTTTCACTTTATGTCTCTGAAATTACGATAATAAGAATATAGAAGCAAATGGGTTTTTCGTACATCTATTAGGTTACGTGGAATATTCACTTGCCATTGTAAGGTCGGGGAGATACTCAGGCCAAGAGAGGGTCCATATGTACAGAATCCCCTAGACCTAAAGGTTAGTCGTTGAAATCTTCCATTCTTTCAATTATTTCAAGAAAGGTAAAAATAAAGGTAGTAAAACTTCATCCAGAGTTGTGTCCCTAGTCTTGTGATAGGTAGAATATTCCACAACAATATTATGAGGTCATGTTTTTGGGCGAAGACCAGATCGTCGGCAAGTATTATTGTTTTACTGTTTTAGGACCAAATGTTCCCAGGATAGAAGAAGAAGTTTCAATCGGGTTATTTACAATAGCTTTTGACATTCTCTTTCAAAGAGGAAGAGTTCTTTGGTCTGTCTACAAGAAAGTAGGTTGACCAACCTAATTCCTTTGGTGTTTTTCAAAGACCAACGGTTCAGATTCTGCGCCAGGAGATTTCTGCTACGTCCTTTTCTATGAAATCATCAGTTTCGTTGTCAATAGTACCAACGTGAGCCTTAATAGTTATTCACAGAAGTGGATTATTGTGGTTATTCACAGGTCCCCCAGTGACCACAGAACGTCCACACTATGATTTACCCGTGTGGCTCCTCGTCCTCAAACAAGGAACGGCCTTTAAGGCCACTATGCTGGTTCAATAGATTTCATTCAGAAATTTATTGGGTTGAAATATGGCGTTGAAGACGCAAAATTTCTTTGCGACAGAATCTTGGCAATTGACGTGATCACCACTCATGTGGTTTGTTTAAGTAGTAAAAAAGTTCACCATCTTGTCTCTTAGAAGATAAATGATTGATTTTTGAAGTGTTTTTTTTTTCATCATTCCAATAGCTGGAACCACAATACTATTAAAAGAGGATTGATCTTAGGCCGTTCTCCACAAAATCAGAGGAGACTCCCAAGTTTTCGAGATAGGGGAAATCTTGGATATCTTCTGATCATGAATATTGAATTGGCTTGGCTACAATAATGAAGATTTAATACCTTGTCGTGTCCGCTTTAAGCTCTCTGAGAAGGACCTTTGTTCTCTCGAGTCTCTTTTGCTTTTTAAGAAGTGTGAAGACTTAGTGTTCTCTCATTTTGTAGGAAGACAACTGAAGATCCTTCGTGATGATGGTTCTAATGGAAGTCTGTATCACATTCATGTATTTAGCTATATTTTGAATTTTTTCAAGTATTTCTTCGAGTCTTCAACATTGCACAAACCTTCTTAGCCATTTTTTTTTATTCGAACAAGTACTCCCACTTCTACACTTCTAGGACAATCCTCAGAAGTGACAAGGTCAACGAAGCTACTATTCACAACATGGTGCAATGTCGATTCGCAACTTTTAAAAGCATAATGATATCAGAGTTGGGTTTCCCTGTACGATGGTTTAACCCTGTCATTTTAGACCTGATATTTTCGATTTTATTAAAAATAACCGAATAATAAGATTATATAACTATACTTAATAAAAAGCAAATGATAAACATGTATAGTGATGTTTGATATGTTTAACTTTAACTTTCACAGAAAAGACTAATTAATGACTTTAAATTCACCCTGATTTACAATTTCATATTTCGACCTATTATCTGAAATATATGTGGAATGTGTATGTTTTTAGTTGAAATTGAAGAAATACACAGATATATAGAGAGTAATATTAGGCATTAAAAACTGTTTCATTGCCTAAAAATAAATTTCTATAGTGCGCAATATTCGCCCCGCCATGCAAAATATGGTGGGGCGAATAGTTGCGCAAGGAAAAACTATGCTAAATAAAAAATTAGAAAGTCTAGAACCTTGTAATTTTAACTGATGCAACTTAAGTCAATGATCATCATGCACTAAAAACTTCAGTTCATTATCTGGGATAGAAATTTTTTTCTGACAAATTTACTTTTTAGAGTAATACGGTAAAAGGAATTTTCGACTAGGTACTTTTCATATGGTCTTAAATATGATTTATTTCAACTATGAATAAATGCCTGTAAGCTGTTTTAATTATATACTGAGTTACTACATATTTGAGCCGGTCTATGACTATTTTTGTTATTGGGCTAGCACATTCATAGCCCTTTTAACATGTGGTGCGCAAGATTCGCCCCGAGTGCTGCTGCGCGAGTTTCGCCCCTCCCGACCCTACTTATTAGAGAAAACAAAACTAATATCGTAATTACTAAAATATATATTTTTTTAAATAATTAATGTCAATATTATTGCTCCCGTAGTCATGATACTGCCACAAATGATTTGTTTTTCCTTTTAATTTGTGTTTCTTAATAAAAAGTGAATACGTGTTATTAAACTTTAAGATATTTTACTTGAAAATGATCCAAGAAATCGGATCGAAATATCGTGTTATTAAACTTTGAGAAGCCAGTCATCAATTCCCCACTAATAAAAATTGTGACACACCGACGGACAGACGGATGTGGCTCTTATTATACATAGTATAGATTTTGTACTCCTAGATAAAAAATATGGATTTTAATCCTATTAAAATTGAAACAAATCATGTTAGGTAATTGGGTGTCATTTTGAACAGTAAACTTCGTTTTTGTAGTGATGCAAACACATTACTTGTGTACGCATAACTGCTTTGGCGAACCTACATAATTATGTGTAATGAGCACTCACAGCTAGTTACCATTTGGCTCGTATGAGATCAACATCTAAATCTCAAGTCTTTAGTTTGTGAGACAAATACTTGTGAGTGCTTAGTGAAGTGCATTGTGTTGTAATTTATGCTTGATCTAGAAATACAATCCCTTTTGAGTTATAACAAATAAAGTGTTATTTAACCTAAATACGTTTGAGCATTGACCATAGGTCTGAGGTCGGAACCATATAAGCAAGTTGGTTCTAGGGCATGGCAATGAGTATTTAGTAGAAGGAGATTAATAGATATAAAGGAATCTGAAAAGATAAATAAAAGAGTAAGATTCTAATCACTAGAAGAACCCATACAGTGGACCGGTATAAGGTACCAAGTTGATGAAGACACCCCATTTTTACAATCAAATCAATTCAATTTCTTAAAAATGTCTCGTGCAAATGGTATGTCATCCAAACTTCAGAAGTTTTATCTGATAAATATGCTTAAAATTCTGTATTTCACGTTTGTTCATCCTCATTACCTTTGCAGAATACGGGAAGGTCATATTTTAGCCGTCGTTTTTTATTTATTTATTGATTTATTTTGTTATCTTGTTATTCGCTTAACTGAAAAAGCATTCAACCAAATTGCCTGAAATTTAGTGAAACGATTGGTCCATGTCCATTGACCTGCTGGTAGAATTGTGGGACTGGCCAGGTCAAAGGTCAAGGTCACAGTCATTTATAACTCACACAGTATTGAACCATATTACATGAAAATTGGTGGGACGATTGGTCAATATGCAGGAACCATTTTGTTAGATTTTGGGAGCGATCGGGTCAAAGATAAAGGTCAAGGCCACTTTTCAATCAATAACTCAAAGAGTATTCAACTAAATTGTTTGAAATTTGATGGTACAATTGGTCAATGTCCAGGAACCATCTGTTAGAATTTTGGGAGCGATCCTGTCAAAGGTCAAGGTCAAGATCATTTAAAACTCAATAACTCAAAAAGTATTAAACCATATTGCATGAAACTTGGTGGGACGATTGGTTATTATTCAATTAGCAGTTTATCAAATTTTTGGAGAGAACGGGTCAAAGTTGCGGCGAAGGTAAGCGCTCTACCGACTGCACATAATCTAGTTTATTGTATGGAATAGAGCTCTAATCTGCCGCACCTGTTTATCTAACTAAAAAACAAATATGCTGCAATAACGTGCAGTTAGATGCATAAATGAACTTGAGTAGGATGAGCATACCTGATTTGTATTCTAAATATGAACTTTTCGTCTCTGGATAAGTTGTATAAATGTTGAGTTTGTGTGTATAACTGTATATGTATAAAACTTTAAACATTTTAATCATGACCCTTTCCTATACAATCATGACCCTTTCCTATACAATCATGACCCTTTCCTATACAATCATGACCCTTTCCTATACAATCATGATCATTTCCTATCCTATTTCCTATACATAAAAGGATCATCATAATCATTTAACGATCGTAATAGACATCAAATTGTTATATCACGCTCTAATGAAACATATAGACTCAACAATGCATGATATTCATGTGAATTATTATTTAGAATGAAATTTTTTATATTAATCATATTATCAACAATGCTGCTTATAGTTACAAGAAAAATAGCAAAGCTGTCCTATTATCCAATAAAATTTTGCAAGAAGATAAATTTGATGTAACTTGAGTACTATGCAAATACATCATTTTTAATGAGAAGCTAATTATTATAAGATAGTTGAAAAGAAGTAAATGTTAGACACTAAAAGTTAACCTCCAGGCTCTTCAATATAAATGTTCTAATTCAAGTAAATAAGACTACCTATCTATATTTTTATTTCCAAGTTATAATGTTTCTACAAAGGATATAATTTTGTGAAAAGATCATTAATGTCAAAAAGAAAACTATTCATTTAAATTCATGTCGTATTTCTTTAAAAAGTCTATATTTATATTTTATTTGATGTTCAATCTGTTCCCATTGAAGCATGCATGCAGTGCAGACAAAAAAAGTTTGCAACAATATTTTTTAGAAATCTGGAACAATCCTTAAGGCTTATATAATCAAGCTCTAACTACTGATATCATGATATGTACATTCCAGGATACCAGTCTACTTTAACATTAAAATCTGCAATGCCGCGTGAGAAAAAGTATTTCGGAGCAGTTTAAAGTGCCGCGAAAATGGCGGAAGGAAAGATAGTAGCTAACAGAAAGTGAAAAATCAGATTATCGGTTTACTTGATGACAATAAAAGCACGATTGAACTTGACTATATACAAATATTACGAGTCTTGTAATTGTTGCGTAATATTAGTCTAATACTATATTGCGTTGATAATTTTAATAATTCCTTCTTATATATCACATGCAGTATAAATACAATAATGTATATGTATGCATTTTTGTTTATAATCTTTTACTTTGGCAAATAACGGGCACATCTATCATTATAATTGTTTATAAGCTCCCAGGGGCTCTATCCTGAAACTGTCTGTGGTGGATGGAAGAGAAGGGGGATATCGTCAATTGGGCCCTGAAATGTTGTATTTGGATTATGTTTTGACATTTTTTTCATTTTTACCATGTTTTTTTTTTTGCATTTTTCAACGCCACTTGCAGTTTTTGAGGATAGCGCCTCGGTTATGTTCAGAAGTATTGTGTTTTTGTGTTAGGTAAGCTCGTAAGCTTGAACTACTTTCACCTCATCATTTTCACCCTCCATTTGTGAGTGCAGCCACCTGTTCTTGTGTCCCTTTTCGTCACACTGTGACTTCAATCACTAATTAGCTATTCTTCATCCATGAGCAGAGGTGGAACTTAACAGGGTGGAATTTATTTACGTATACGTAGAACCAAAATTCATTATTGCTTTAAATTTAGTCACTATCAAATTTTATCATTTTATCACACAAAAATGATATAATTTTTTCACAACAGAAATAAGTTTATTTTACCGCAACCAAAGTTTTATTATTTCATCACAGCCGATGGTATAACACTTTATCAACACTAACGTTTTATCATTATATCACAAGCCAAATTTTATTCACTTTATTGCAACCGAACGAAATATCCTCTCGAACAATGAATTTATTAGATAAAATGGTTCTAAATTTTGTACTTGGTGTTAATGGATTAGTGTGGTTCTGTTAATTCACGGCAGTATTTAATTCCACAGATTGCTTTGAATGGAAGTAATGAATTAAATTGAATTCATCCCACAAAGATGAGTTTGCCTTCCCCCTGTAATGATATGGGCTAGAATTAATGACTTTAGTCTATTCGTACGTTGGATGGTTTGATAGTCACATAATTCTTTTTCAAAATGTGTTGTGTGATAAATATTATAATAATATTAATAAATTATTGAATGTGATATGGAAGACATAGCTGTGATTTGATACACAGGAAAAAGAAAAATAATATGTAAATTATTTATATTTATAATAATAAATAATGATAAAAATAAAAATAATATTCAGCAAAAATATTTTAAAAAAGTATATACTAATCCGATAGTTTATAAAGTCATCCAATAAAATAAAAATAACAATGAAATGTAAATGTGTAAACAATGGAAATAATTTACAAAAATATCTCACCATTTATCATGATATTGCAAACATTATTTACAAACTATAATATAAAATCATTCTATACAATACACATCAAGTTAAGAATAATAATATTTTGAGAACAAAAGAACTAAAATGAGTGAAAGAAAGCATTTTCTTTTCATTTTAACATTGTAGAGACTATTGTGGTGATATGACACCAATTTAACGCTCCATGAGACCCATGCAGTCGGCGGGAAAACTTCGGGTAAAATGCTGTAGAGGTTGTTTACTATTCAGAGGGAAAGCTAACATTAATTGTGAGAGATGCCTAAGGAGTAAGAGAAAGAGGAGACACAAAGTGAGTGAATAGCAGATATGGTAAAGAGGAATATAAGTGTTTAAATGAAGAGGGGGGGGGGGAGTAGACAGAGATGTTCCGAATATAGAAAAAGAGATACTCAAATAAAGAGGGTGTAGCGAAAGAGATACTCAAATAAAGAGGGTGTAGCGAAAGAGATACTCAAATAAAGAGGGTGTAGCAAAAGAGATACTCAAATAAAGAGGGTGTAGCGAAAGAGATACTCAAATAAAGAGGGTGTAGCAAAAGAGATACTCAAATAAAGAGGGTGTAGCGAAAGAGATACTCAAATAAAGAGGGTGTAGCGAAAGAGATACTCAAATAAAGAGGGTGTAGCGAAAGAGATACTCAAATAAAGAGGGTGTAGCGAAAGAGATATTCAAATAAAGAGAGTGTAGCGAAAGAGATACTCAAATAAAGAGGGTGTAGCGGAAGAGATACTCAAATAAGGAGGGTGTAACGAAAGAGATACTCAAATAAAGAGGGTGTAGCAAAAGAGATGCTCAAATAAAGAAGGTGTAGCGAAAGAGATACTCAAATAAAGCGGGTGTAGCGAAAGAGATACTCAAATAAAGAGAGTGTAGCGAAAGAGATACTCAAATAAAGAGGGTGTAGCTAAAGAGATACTCAAATAAAGAGGGTGTAACGAAAGAGATACTCAAATAAAGAGGGTGTAACGAAAGAGATACTCAAATAAAGAGAGTGTAGCGAAAGAGATACTCAAATAAAGAGAGTGTAGCGAAAGAGATAGTCAAATAAAGCGGGTGTAGCGAACGAGATACTCAAATAAAGAGAGTGTAGCGAAAGAGATACTCAAATAAAGAGGGTGTAGCTAAAGAGATACTCAAATAAAGAGGGTGTAACGAAAGAGATACTCAAATAAAGAGGGTGTAACGAAAGAGATACTCAAATAAAGAGAGTGAAGCGAAAGAGATACTCAAATAAAGAGAGTGTAGCGAAAGAGATAGTCAAATAAAAAGAGTGTAGCGGAAGAGATACTCGAATAAAGAGGGTGTAGCGAAAGAGATACTCAAATAAAGAGGGTGTAGCGAAAGAGATACTCAAATAAAGAGGGTGTAGCGAAAGAGATACTCAAATAAAGAGGGTGTAGCGAAAGAGATACTCAAATAAAGAGAGTGTAGCGAAAGAGATACTCAAATAAAGAGGGTGTAGCGGAAGAGATACTCAAATAAAGAGGGTGTAACGAAAGAGATACTCAAATAAAGAGGGTGTAGCAAAAGAGATGCTCAAATAAAGAAGGTGTAGCGAAAGAGATACTCAAATAAAGCGGGTGTAGCGAAAGAGATACTCAAATAAAGAGAGTGTAGCGAAAGAGATACTCAAATAAAGAGGGTGTAGCTAAAGAGATACTCAAATGAAGAGGTGTAACGAAAGAGATACTCAAATAAAGAGGGTGTAACGAAAGAGATACTCAAATAAAGAGAGTGTAGCGAAAGAGATACTCAAATAAAGAGAGTGTAGCGAAAGAGATAATCAAATAAAGCGGGTGTAGCGAACGAGATACTCAAATAAAGAGAGTGTAGCGAAAGAGATACTCAAATAAAGAGGGTGTAGCTAAAGAGATACTCAAATAAAGAGGGTGTAACGAAAGAGATACTCAAATAAAGAGGGTGTAACGAAAGAGATACTCAAATAAAAAGAGTGTAGCGGAAGAGATACTCAAATAAAGAGGGTGTAACGAAAGAGATACTCAAATAAAGAGGGTGTAGCGAAAGAGATACTCAAATAAAGAAGGTGTAGCGAAAGAGATAGTCAAATAAAGAGGGTGTAGCGAAAGAGATACTCAAATAAAGAGAGTGTAGCGAAAGAGATACTCAAATAAAGAGGGTGTAGCTAAAGAGATACTCAAATAAAGAAGGTGTAGCGAAAGAGATACTCAAATAAAGAGGTTGTAGCTAAAGATACACTCAAATATTGAAAGTGTATCAAAAAAGATACTCAAATATTGAAAGTGTAGCGAAAGAGTTACTCAAAGAAAGAGAGTGTAGCGAAAGAGTTACTCAAATAAATAGAGTGTAGCGAAAGAGATAATCAAAGAAAGAGAGTGTAGCAAAAGAGGGATCTCTTTACTTTTACGTTACGAATTTTTTTACTCACTTTTATGATCCAAACTTTTTTTTTAATTTACTTCTACGGCCCGAACTTTTTTTATTTACTTTTACGGTTCAAACTTTTTTTATTTACTTTCATTTTCAGATTTTTTTCTAGATAAATATCTAATTGATAAATTATTTACAGTTCCTTTGTGGGTCAACTCGTATCAGCGGTATCATATTTACAAGCCTAAATGTTTAAAATATATTATGAAAATTTCGATTTCTAATTCTGATTTTCATTTATGATTTCTGATTTCCATTTTCATTCTCAGCTATCAATTTTTTTAAAGGACCCTGGCAGAAGAAGCATTCCTTTTTCAAATATTTAAAAAAAACTATCTTTATTTAGACAATGAACATTAAAAAACGAAAGATATGTTTCTCTGCTCTACGACCATTGCTAAGGTGTATTATGCCTGAGTGAGATCCGTGCACATTCGAGAGGCGGAGAGTTGATTGTGGGCGTGGCGTTATTGTTGCAGTTAGTGCAGTATGAAGTGGGCTAAAACAGCATAAATTTTTTTGTTTCAATTATAATGAATATATTTTTTAATTAAATCATTTTATTAAATTAGAATAGTAATTTTCCACATCAATTTTTTCAGCACAAACTCTGCCAAACAGCAAATAATAAATATAATTTATGATTTAAATTAAAGATTTATATATCTTACATATAATATTGTAATTATTACTCCTTGTAGTAATTACACTATAATAACTGGCAGGTGACAAAATAGTGTTTTGTCTAGTACGAGGTTTTTTCCAGTACAGTTTCAAAAATATCTTGGCCAAATACGAGGTTCGTCTACTAGCTGGGACTCTAGGAGGGTTTGATGTATACCTAATAATTTAGCGATGTTAGAAACTATCAAGAATTTAAAAATTGCTAACATAGGTAGGTACTTAGATTATACTAAAAATAATAGGGGCTATATATAGAAAAGTTTCAGTAATCAGATAGAGATACTCATAATATCAAGTATCATGATAGATAAATTTACTATTCGAAAGTTATAAATAACGCTTAATTTCGAAATACTGTCAACATCCACTTTTCGAGTACTGTAGGTGTACGGTATTTGCCGCTCATAACTAAAATTTCAGTAGAAATAGTATAAATTTGTAGAACTAAGGTTATATAACATATCACAGTTAACTGAAAGAAATTGATCAAACATTTGCTTCGTAATTAATTATATAAAAAATATTCACATTCAACCGTCACTGTTCGACATTTCAATTAGATTGAATAGAAGAACAAGAAATGGATGCGAAATACATCACGATAATTTAATGATAATTAGGTATATACTGTTTTTTTTTTGGATAGTGGTATTTATGTAACGGTATAGGTAGCCATTGATGATACATTCATCCGCTTTGTAAGCCTTTGTTATTGATTTGAATTTGTAGGACATTGCGCTATTTGTTTGCTTAAAATTCGAGGGTAGAAGTATAATCACAAATAACAATAGAAATATCGAATCAAATTAAAAATGGTTTGCAATTTTATAATCAGTAACCTTAGTTCTAATTAATAGAAAAATAAAAATAGAGTGGATTAGAATTAAATAAAGTAAGTATTATTCTGCAGTTAGGTTAAACACGTTCCGTTTCTATTCAGATAGTAACTTTTAAAAGGTTAGTCATTAGCAGGGCGTCAAAATTTGAAATTGCCATTATATTGTGACAATATGTAAAACATTTAAAGCACGGATTTTATCATACAAACATAATTAAGGGCAACCCAGACTCTATCATTACCGTGGCACACTTGATACAGCAGCAATAACGCCACGCCCGCAATTAACTGTCCGCATCTCATATAATAATATTACAAATGTGCACGGATATCACTCAGGCATAATACACCAGCCATCGCCAATGGTAGTCGCCTCCAACTGACTGTGAGGTGCCTATAGCAGGTCACAGGGCAACACCCAAACAGCGGTCATCATACTTCTCCTTGCAGACGTAAGGATAATGAAAGCATTGCCAGGATACATTGGAAGCAAGATTGACAATCAAAATTGTTAATGTTTACTTTTAGGGCCCGGTCACATGAGCGTTTTTGCAAAGCATTTTAAAAGCATTTTTGACTCTGAAGAAATTTTTGTTAAAATCAATTCATATGTATCCATATTACACGACACTATTGGAGTGTTGAAAACGCTGCAAAAACGCTCGTGTGTCATCACCTACGGTCCAAAACTTGATTTTGATTTACATTTACGGTCTGAAATTATTTATATACTTTTTTCTCGCACTGTAAAAGTTAAGAGATCCCGAAAGAGTTACTCCAATATTGCAATATATAGAGTTAACGAAAAAGCCACTTTGCACTTTCTATATGAAAAAGTAATGCATTCGATTGTTTAATAACAATTTACTTTTATATACGATAAGATACGCATTGAAAATTCGAATTACGTAGCTAGTCATTTACTCTATTAACCAAATATATTTCCTATGTTGTTGTGAGGACAAATGCAATAAGCTGCCTTATAGTATTTGTTATTAAAGCTCTCATAATTCACCTTCATGTATTTTAAAAAAACAATTATTGAATATTTGTTTATTATTTACATTTTTCAATAGTGTAACACTGATGTGAAAAAAGCAGTTTCACATCAATCATCCCAATACTCTATGATAATACTTCATTGTGTTCACAACGCCTCCAATTTGCCTATAAAAGATTCCAGAATGTATTATCTTGCTGACAGAAATTATTTTACACAGCCCTTACATCCTTTTGCAAAAGCTCAGGAATGATCATTTACAGTTTAGGAATATGTATGAGATGTACTTGATGTGAATATCCATCCTCAGAAATTCTTCCTAACTCTAAATGTATGCAGATCTTCAGATAATTTAAAAATGAAGCTGATATTGAACCACATTAATGTATTGAATATTAATAGCTAGAAACAAGAAACTAATATCAAAATTATCTTATTATGAAATATTTGTTTCATTTTTTGCGACATTATAATATTATGACTTGATTAATTCTAATGTATTTAAAATCAAGAATTCGACAATATGTTTATTCTTATGGTATCAAAGATAAATTTATTTTAATTATATTATCATTTAATAAGATATCATAATAAAATATAAATATACAATCATGTATCTAGAAACTTTTCTTAAGAATTATCATTTTATATCAAAATTTAGCCAAACAGTGAGTTATGATTAGACCACCGAAGATTAGATTATCTAGCTACGTCCCTACCATAACTTTCTCAGTGGGTATATACTATATACAGTAGTGGACAAAATATATTGGTAGGAAAAAACAAGTTACCTAAATCTTTAATTTCATAAGAAGTACGAAACACGAATTATTAAAAATTCGCATGTATTTTTATATAGAGCTTATATGTATTCGTATGAAATTTCAAAGCATTTGGACAAGTATTCTAGGAATAGTTCCATATTTCACTTCGAACATTAAATTTTGCTCTGGTCAAAAGTTAAGGGTAGCCATCATAAACTTTGAAATATTTGCGGATATTGGCAACTAGCTTAACAATTTGTGAATAATTCTTTCCTATATCACTTCAATACATCTTCTACCACAAAATTGTATATTTTTGCACAATATGAAGGAGTTGTCCATCTTCTATTCATCCTCAAGAAATGTTCAAAAGTTTCCCCTCTGATACAGTCTCCAATTGTCGTTGCAAGAGATTTCTATTGCCACATGAAGGTCCAAAAGGATTGTACAACATATTATGGCTCAACATAAGCAGTATGGAGTTGTTGATTCCAAACCGGAGAATGGTAGACTTCCCAAAGCATTGCTAAGAGGGTTACTATTCATTAGTCCGACGCCCCATTAGTCCGACGTCCCACTAGTCCGACGCCCCCTTAGTCCGACGCTTTTATAATTTATTATTGATTTAACATAAAATATATGTATATCGGGGGGCGCGCCGCCCCCCGAACCTCCCTGCCAGGTCATTAATTGGGCAGTTCAGTTAATTTTTGTTTTCATAATATTAATGTTGAACGATCACTTAATAAGAATAAAACATTCTTGTAGAATTAAACGGTTGAAAAAAATATAATAAGCTATATATATCATATTTTATAAATTCGATTTAGTTCCTGCGTCCTCCTGCAGATTGCGCCACTACTCTGTACTATTTGTTTACATTTTACAGCTGGTAACATTTGAACAATTTTTCTATCAACAGTATTAACAGGTAATTTATGAAGAGATGGTTTTCTTTTCAAAACTAAATCTAATTGTCTCGAAGGACAGTTTTCAATTTAACAAATTCTTTTCACCATTTTCAAACATATAATGACAGATTCAAGATTCAAGTCTGGGACTGGTTATCATTTTGTTTATGTAATACAATGATTAGTACGTCGGTCCACCAAAGCCAACATATGAGGCCACTAATTTACAATATACTTTTTCTACAAAAATTTCTAAAATTAACGAATATTCTAATGTTACATAAATAAATATACTAAACCGATTTAGGACCAATTTGGCGATAGTTTGACTTTGACTGAACTGCCCCTTTAAACAATCATGAAGTGTGCAATACAACAACCCAGCTAACCAAAAGCTGTTTGTCCCACGTCTTAAGACGTCTGACACCCCTCGCTATAGAGGGATTTAAGACGTGGGGCAAGACGTGGGGCGGGGGACATCAGACGTCTAACCTTCTTCATTTGCACAGGGGTCCCCATCTGCAAGACGTCTGATCCCACGTCTTGTCCCCCTCCGACAGAGGGGGACATCCACCTGTCTCACGTCTTACCCCACTTCGTTTTCAAGACGTGGGACCCACGTGGAACAGAGTGTGGATGTCCCTCGCTTTAGAGGGATTCAAGACGTGGGACAGAGTGTGGATGTCCCTCGCTATAGAGGGATTCAAGACGTGGGACCACGTGGGACAGAGTGCGGATGTCCCTCGCTATAGAGGGAAGAGGGAAATAAGACGTGGGACCCACGTGGGACAGACTGAGTATTCAAGACGTGGGACAGAGTGGGAATATCCCTCTCTGCAAGACGTGGGACAGGGTGTGGATGTCCCCCTCTGCAAGACGTGGGACAGAGTGCGGATGTCCCCCTCTGCAAGACGTGGGACAGAGTACGGATGTCCCCCTCTGCAAGACGTGGGACAGAGTGCGGATGTCCCCCTCTGCAAGACGTGGGACAGAGTGTGGATGTCCCCCTCTGCAAGGGGGACATATCTCTCTTTTGGCTCAAACTACTTCGGTTAATTGGGGTATATAAATATGTATAAGAAATAAAAAAGATCATACTAATCATTATTGAAATTTCTTACTTGATTGAAGAAAATAGAGGATTCCTTGGTTGCTACATTATGTTTAGGGTGAAGAACTCAACAAGAAGTAGTTTTGAATTTTCCCAAGCTTTCAGAATCCTTCGTGGTTACAGTCTTCAGGGGTAACATTTATTAAAATACAAGCGACTTATAATCTACATACTCGTAATCATGATACATATCCTAACTTCTATTTAATTTTTATACATTTCAATTTTAATTTTTAACTATCTTATTAACTATAGGAAGTATTTACTAAGGGACTTCGTATGCTCTATTTAAAGTGTTATCTTACCCATGTGTATAATATGATTCTAATTTCCTCCTATTTAAAGTATGTTGACATTGTTACAATATCCTAACATTATCAAAATCTAAACTATGGCCTGTATCTCTATTATGTTAATATACCTATGACTATTCTACTCTCTTAAGTACATTAGATTTATGTTCTTTAATTCTATCACCAAACATTCTACCTGTTTCTCCTACGTATTTACTATCACAATCCTAACAATCTATCTAGTATACTACATTAATTTTACATTCTTTCTCTAATCTATCTTTTACTCTTATAACCTAATTGCCTATAGTATTATTGGATCTATTACTCAATACAATGTCAAATGGTTTCAATATTCTTTAAACTCGTTCACTTGTTCCTTTTATGTATGGGGCTACTATATATCTCTTATTGCTGTTCTCTTCTTCTCTTCTTTCTGGTTGTTATTCGTTTTGCAGGTCAATTCTCTTCTTATTTATAACTCTATTAATTTCTCTTTTCGGATAATTATTTTTCAAAACTACTTCTTGTTGAGTTCTTCACCCTAAACATAAATTTCTTACTATATTGCATATAGTGTATATGTACATTTGGCTGTATATCATTATTTTAATATTACATATTGTTATATACAAATTAAATGGGAAGAATTGGAGAAAGAATTTTAGTGGTGATCTCGGGAATCGAACTCAGGACTTTAGTGTGATGTACTATTGAAGCCTGCGATGCTACCACTCAGCTATCCTGCACATGGTAGAAGTAGTATTGAAATGATCTTTATGCAACTTGATAACTTGCGTGCTTCTTAAAATTATTTTAAATAAATATAATTTAATATTCTACATTTTGGTATCTTTTATTTTTTAATGTAAATGATAAGAATGTGTATGAAGTTATTTATTAATATTTGTATTGATAATGTTAATTAATGTTATTAACTACCTAATTACCTATAACTGTTAATTAATCTTACCTACAGTTACCTTCTGGTGGTATTACTACCTTATACCTATCTAGTTACTTACTAGAATTTATTTATAACTACCTAGTAACCTACAAGTGATAACCAACAATCTGTACCTACTGGTGGTTATCACTACTTACCTATTACGTAGAATTTATCAGTACATACTTAGTTTCCTACATTACTGTTTGTCAATACCTACCTAGTTACCTACTGTTGTTTATCAATGCCTACCTAGTTGCCTACATCTGCTTATCAACACCTAATTAGTTACCTTCTTGTGTTTAACATTGCCTACCTAGTTGCCTACAACTGTATATAAATACCAATCTAGGTCCTAGTTACCTACTAGTATTCATCAATACCTACCTAGTTACCTACAACTGTTTGTCAATACCTACCTAGTAATCTACTAGTGTTTATCAATGCTTATCTAGTTACCTATAACTGTTTGCCAATACCTACCTAGATACCTACCAGTAAAAATACCTACCTACCTAGTATACCTACTAGGTAGGGTTCATCAATCCGTACCTACTTACCTACTACCTAGTATTATTCATCAATGGCTACCTAGATACCTACATCTGTTTATGAATACCTACCTAGTTATGATACGTAAATAAAGCTTGAGATAGATATATCTTTTTGGTATAACTTTTTCCCGCGTAAAACAGACGAGGGACAGAGAGGGACATCCCGCGTGGGACAGAGAGGGACATCCCGCGTGGGACAGACGTGGGACAGAGAAGGATATCCCGCGTGGGACAGAGAGGGACATCCTACGTGTTACAGACGTGGGACAGAGAGGGACATCCCGCGTGGGACAGACGTAGAACAGAGAGGGACTTCCTGCGTGGGACAGAGAGGGACATCCCACGTTGGACAGTCGTGGGACAGAGAGTGATATCCCGCGTGGAACAGAGAGAGACATCCTACGTGTTACAGACGTGGGACAGAGAGGGACGTCCCGCGTGGGACAGAGAGGGATATCCCACGTGGGACAGACGTCGGACAGAGAGGGACATCCCACGTGGGACAGAGAGGGACATCCCACGTGGGAGAGACGTGGGACAGAGAGGGACATCACGCGTGGGAAAGACGTTTGATGTGAGTGGGATTTAAGACGTGGGACAGACGAGGGACATCCCGCTTGTGTAAGACGTGGGACGTGAGTGGGATTTCAGACGTTGGAAAGACGTGGGATTTCAGACGTCTGGAGACGTCTGAAATCCCCCGTCCCTCTCTGTCCCTCGCTGCGAGGGATGTCCCCCTCTGTCCCACGCGGGACAGAGAGGATATGGTTAGCTGGGAAACTACATTAAATGATGAAATAAAGTGATGGATTGCATCATAAATTACTATTAGAAATAAAGTAAAATAAAAGAGTAATATAAAATTTATAAAATGAAAGAAATGAAAAATTAATTTATTATTTAGATAAGTTATTAATTGAGTATACCTATTTAATCATATTTTTTTTATTTTAATCAAAAAATATAAATAAAAATAACACAGAAAGATGGAACTATCGGACTATTGGGGCGTCGGACTATTGGGGCGTCGGACTAATGGGGCGTCGGACTAATGGGGCGTCGGATTAATGGGGCGTCGGACTATTGAGAAGTCCCCTGCTGAGAGAAGATAATGCAAGTCTTCAAAGTAGCTTGCAAGGTAGTTTCAACATATTTGGTCAAATTTTTCGTGAGATAGATGTCATGTCTGGTGGTACGGTGTCCAGTCTACTTTTTTGCTTCGACTTCAACAACTTGGTTTGCAATAATTTGTCCCTGCATCAAAGCCTTCATTCTCAAAAAAGAAACAGAAAGTGTTACTTGTGTTTTGTCACGAGTATATGTCGTTTGGTCGATTGATCAGTGGTCAAAAGTACATTCTAGTGAGGAATGGAAGAAAAATAGAAATCTTTGGTTCTAATGGGAAAGTACAAATTAAATGTAAAGTAGGGGAAATGTTAGCTCAGAACTGCGTCAAAAACCGGTTAATTTTGGAGGAGGTAGAGTGATGGTTTTTTCTGCTGGACCTGGTCCCATTGTTCGTCTATAACAGGAAGAGCTGTTGCAGAAGTACAAAACAGCTCTTTCGTCATCATACTCTCCCCTATCAATAAGCAACTGATCCTCAACCGCAGAGTTTCAAGCAGGACAACGTACCCTACTACTCAGATAAAAAAGTTACGACTCTATTAGAAGATGAAGAAATTGCTCTAATGAGTTGGCTTTCACAGAGTCCTGACCTCAATCGAATTGAGATGGTTTGGATAATAACTGGAGACTGTACTCAGAGAAAAAACACAAGAAATGTGGAAGAATTGTGTTCTATTCATCTCGAGGATGAATATAAGATGAATAACTCCTTCATATTGTGCCAAATTTGTAGAATTTTGTGGTAGAAAATGTATTGAAGTGATTTAGCAAAGAATTATTCACAAATTGTTAGGTTAATTGCCAATATCCGCGAATATTTCAAAGTTTATGATGGCTACCCTTAACTTTTCACCAGAGCAAAATTTATTGTTTGAAGTAAAATATGGAGCTATTCCTAGAATATTTGTCCAAATGCTTTGAAATTTCATACGAATACATATGAGCTCTATAAGAAAATACGTGAAAATTTTCAATAATGTGTGTTTTGTACTTTTTATGATATTAAAGATTTAGATAACTTGTTTTTGCCTACCCTTATATTTTGTCCACTACTGTAGTAGGTTGTACCTTGGCATACTTAAATAAATACATCTTGATTTATTACATTTTGCTCTAGCGATAGAAATTAAAATTTCTATTTTATATAACAATAAGGTGTACTTTTTATAGAATGCTTCATTTAACTTATATTACCGTGAATTAATTTGTAGACGAGAATGTACATATATGATATTTTTTGTAAAAAGTTCATTAAACATTAGGGGAAAATATTTTATTTAGAAAATCACATTTGTGTTTGACTGACTAATTTAAGCGTAAACATGTGTTTCTAATATCTAAAACAGTTTATCCGATCATTTGAAGAAAATATCTAAAAGAACGTTAATATTCATCTATTGAAGGTGGACATACAGGGTGGGGCGTAAGTTTGGAAGCAATTTTTCAAACATTAATATAATTCTTAAAAATAAGTTCCTAAGTAGGTGATAGGGTTTGAACTATAGTAGAGACACTACATTATGACGTGGCAGTGTTATTTTTTACAAAAATTTAGTCAATTCAAAAATGTCAGACAAAAGAGAAGCCATTATTGCTCTACACCGTGCCGGGAAGTCAGATTCCGTCATTTCAAAGACTCTCTCAATAGCGAGATCGACTGTTTGGAAGTGTGTGAAGCGTTTTAATGAGAGAGGAGACTTGACTGATCGTCCAAGAAGTGGTAGACCACGCTCACAACGCACCAAACAACTGATAAAATGTGCCCGAGAGAAGATCAGGAGGAACCCGAAAAGGTCAATACGAATGTTAGCCAAAACAGCTAATGTGAGTCCCAGAACAATGAGAAGAGTTGTCAAAGAAGACCTAAAGATGTCCTCTTTCACCCTTCAAAATAGACAGAATCTGTCAGAAGCAGTAAAGTAAAAGAGATTGGAGAGAAGCAAAGCACTTCTGAGAGAATTGAAGTCTGACACGGCTGGTGAAATTGTTTGGTCTGACGAAAAGATTTTCACAGTGGAAATGGTTCACAACCGGAGGAATGACAGAATAGTTGGTAAAAGTGCAAAAGACATCCCATACAACCAAAAAACTGTCCACAGAACCATGAAACCTGCTTAAGTAATGGTCTGGGCCGCCGTTTCAGAAACTTGGAGATCTCCTTTAATTTTTGTGGAACAAGGCGCCAAAATCAATGCTAAATGTTATATTGAGAATATTTTGACGCCAATGTTGGAGTCAGCTAAGGATCACTTCGATAATGACACTCTATGGACCTTTCAGCATACTGCAAATGTCACTCAAAACTGGTGCCATGACCATCTTCCACGGTTTTGGTCCAAAGAAATGTGGCCTCCCTGCTCCCCAGATGTTAATCCTATGGACTTTTCGGTATGGTCCATTCTTGAATCAAAGGCCTGTGGTAAATTCCATCGCAGTGTGGATGATTTAAAGCGTTCGCTCCAGAGATCTTGGAAGGAAATTTCACAAGAACAGTTGCGTGCCGCAGTAGGAGGAGTTCGGAGGAGATTTGAGGCTGTTATTAAGAACAAGGGGGGACATTTTGAATAAATTTATGATTTTTGAATTCTTAAAACCCTTATGTAATAATACATAACTGTAAATTATTAAATATATTTTCCGTTGGATTATAATATGCACTTTCATTTGCTTCCAAACTTACGCCCCACCCGTACATACAAAAAAGATTAATAATTTTCCAATTATATTAACTTAAACATAGTGTCTCGAAACTAACCGCCGAGTGAAACACAGTGCGTGTGACTGAGTCTTTATTATGGTGATCTGCAAGGACAGACAAAAAACACATAAATATTTATCTAGGTAATACGAAATTGATATTTAAAACATTTAGGTATAGGATCAATTTTAAAACAATATGAAATGAAGGGTTTCAGACAAACTTACTTTGGGTATTTGGGCTTAGTACATTTAGAACGAATTAAGGTACGTGCATGAAGTGCTTTTTGTAATTGTTAAAATAAGTAGATAGTAATGACTGCGAACAAATAAGACAAAATGAGCATCCTAGTAAATAATAGTATAGTATTAACGGAAATAACTAAAGTACACTGTAACGGAAATAGGGTCTATGAAGTTTTAATTGAGAGCGAAAGAACTAGTTAGGACATAGATTTGGGAGTAGTACAAGGAACTGTGAAATAGTAGCAAGATAGTCAGAAAGCGATAAAGGAAATTAAATAAAAGGGACTCTGAAGAGACAGTCAAAATAGAAGAGTGTCTCTCCAGACAAAAGAGGGACAGATGAAAGTAAATTAGTAAGAGACTAATTTCATGTGATATTAACAATGAACGAAAATAGAGAAAAGAATAATAATATTGAAGTTGCTATAGTTTAAACTAAATTTTAGAACAGAAAGTGGGTAACATTAACAGGTTTAAACTATAGTGAAATATATTAAATCAATAATGATATGATGAATGATTATCTAGCTATAACACATGGAAACTGAACAATTTAACAGTTTCAATGGCTTCAAAAGCCGGCTACAAATCTAAGATATGGGATTTCAAGTTATATCACCGACTATGGGTAACTGAATCCGTTTCTACCATTATACAAAAAAGAATTCGCGGATAAATGTTATACATTCATCACACATAGAAACATAAAGAAAGTGTTAAAGTTGAGACAAAAATGTGTATATGTATAATGTATATATTACATTATATTAAAAAAAATCTTTTTTGGTTTGAGCAAACCATTTACAGAGCAAACAATAAAATATCAGTTTATTTTAGGATTTGTATTTGGTGCTATCGTTCTAATTAGTTATTTCTATATCCATCAGAGTCTAAAGGTAGAGATAAGTCATTAGAAAACACTAAAAAGGAGCAATTGTGTTAAACTTTACCTTAGAATAGTGATTGCCGAATCATTCCTCTCGCGGGTCATAAGCGGTCTGAAACCTGGTAATGCTCCTATAGGAATGTGATCGTGTTGTAACCGTTTTAAAAGAAGGCAAAGGCATTGAAAGGATGGCTCAAAATCCTAGAAGTGACAAGCACTCAAAGGTTAGTTGGTAGCTTGAAACGGTCCACTAGGGAATACCCATCACAGTCACTGGCTGAAATGGTGAAAATACGGAATGTGAGCAAGTTGACCATTTCCAAAGCAGTTAGGAAATATCTAGGGTCGAAAACATACTGTACGCTACGTTTTTATTTTCTCACTGCAAAATCACTTTATTTTTTTGTGGATAAGAACAATTTCTTGGTATATGAAGTCATTAATCGCCGGAACTCGAGGGAGCAGAGTGAGCTGGTCTACACTTCGTTATTTCATTCGTGTCTATTCCTCCAAAATTGAGACACATGTATCTAATTCATTTTCAATATATCTATTGAAATTTCAAAGCATACTTATCGATGTAAGCTTTTCAGTTCTTCCATGACAAAACAACAGAATAATTTGTCATAAAGATCTTAAACTACACGAATACAGACTGTAATCTTTGGTATAGAAGAACCATCTGATTGAAAACTGCGTGATTATTGTATCTGTTCAAATTAAAATTCTCCGCATTTTTTTCAATAGCGATTCATTCATGCCTGTAAAATCTTCAATCATATCTATTCTAAGAAACTCCTCACGTTCATCTTCTTAAGTATGTTTCTCTGCGTAGGTGGTTTCCTAGAATAAATAATGGTAGGAAAAAAGAGGGCCTGGAATATTTTGCTGAAATTATGAAAAAAAAGTGTTGAGACAGGATTCATTCAGGTGATCGAGCAGGAACAATTGAGTTTGATTTCGTTTTAAAAAATTTACGGGATATATTTTTTTGGTAAGAAAATATAATTGTTTGAGCCAATATTAATTTCCTTTTTAGTGATAAATTTAATAAATATGTTCTGTAAGTTTTCATCCTTTGTAAGTCCAAAAACTGGTCGACTGTCTATATCTTTAAAATTCGTGAAAAATCCCTGACACTTGCATTTCCTGGTCATCTGAATATCTTATTTGCATGTATCTAAATTATTCTGTCATAATGTTTTCAATTTTTATAAAGAATCTAGAAAAATATAGCCTCAAGACAATTAAAATTGAATCTATGATACAGATGAAAAATACAATTAATTATTATAGAAAGCTTTTCCTTCTGTTTCAAAAGGAGAAATGTAATAAATGAGGCATTATTTATTAAATAAGCCATGGTTGCAGAATTAATGCACCTGCGTCATCTCATCATCGTGCAAATGCTCGGTTATTGAAGAATCCTGCCTATCTGTGTCAAAATTATTAAAAGAAAGGATGTCATATCTGGTGAAAAATGATGGCCATCAGTATGTGTCATATTTCATTCATCATCTTCGGAATTCCTTCACAGAAAAGATATTGCTAAATCTTAATATAAGAGGCTGGAGATATAAATCTTACATCGTACAGTAAGCAGTGTGCAAAATATATAAGTTATGATGGGGCTATAGAAGTTTAAGAATAGAACATACCTATTATTCTATTCCTCACCATAAGTTTCCATACAGAGAAGCATAATATGATGAAAACAATTAATAAAGAATGTTTTTTATTTGAAAATTTTGATTTTTCTGTTCATAATTTCCAAGTCTCAATACAGTAATAGATTACAGAATAATTTGGATATCATACATAACGGCATATAACCTACTAATCACATCCCTCATCCATATCGATACATTGAGAATCTATATAATAATACATATCTCGCAATCAGATATTCCATATCACCATTTGGATCATGACGATATTGTTCTACCTCTAAGATGGAGATATTGGACAGTAGGGCTCAGACGTGAGAGATGAAAGGAAACTCTGTTATCGACATTTCAGAATTTCTGATTCATGCATTATATATCTACGTCCCTCTGGTTTTCATATTGAGTAATTAACTAAAGAACAAAGTGTGTGTTAAACCGTCGGTAGTTAATCCTCTATAATACAATTACAGTAAACCTTTGAATTCGTTTATAGTTAGATACAATATTATTTAAAACAAGTATAATATTCATGATGAAATTATTTAAGGAATAAAAATTATTCTAATATAGTTTCAAGTTAGAATTTGATGAAAATTTATAATAAATAAAATGAAAAATATCATAAAGGTTTAAAGTTCATGTCAGAAATTATTGTCGATAATGAAATGATCATTTTACTAACACGAAAAAATATTCTACAAAAATCCAATAACATTTTATTATAAATGTGCAATATACATTTATAAATTATTTATCCTTCTTGTTTTCAATGGAAAAATAATGTAATTGCAGGGGATTTCCCTGCAATGAATTACGATTAAATCTGAAATTACGATATTTCATAATTAAATACCATCAGTATTCACCATAGTCGATAATAATAAAGATATGTGACGTATAGATTCATTCAAGGAACAGTTCGATGGAAATGTAGTTCAAGAAAAATGTCTCGCTCCTAATTATTCAGTGATGATAAACAGGTCCTATTAAAACTTTTATGGGACATCGATCACAAGTTTCCTTTTTGAGGTGAACTTCAGATCACTTTCTGTCTCTCATCATGGATGAAATTGACTGGCCAATATATATAGAAACCGACATACAAATTATATTATTCCATTGAAAATAACTAAAAAGAAGCACCGAAGTACACTTTCAAATTAGGCATGAATGAATATTTACTATTATAATAGCCCCATCCATCTGTATAAATATCCGGAATAATCGAATGTTCATAAAAGACTGAAATCTGGAGAACCCAGAAAACTAATTGAAAATCAGTTTCTGGAAAACTAAAAATCTAGAAGACCGAAATTACGGAAATACCGTTAATCCGAAAAAAACTAAATTCCCGGAAACCAAAAATCCAAAGAACGGGAAATCCGGAAAACTGTAAATGCAGTGACACCCAAACGAAAATACAGAAAAAATCGATTATCTGGAAAATTTAGATAATTAATAATGTGGAAAACTGTAAATCCCGATTTTATGGATACAAAAATCTGGAATCAGAAATTCCGAAAAGGAGGAAACCCGGAAATGCAGCAAAATCCAAAATGCAGGAATTATCCTTTATAATAATTTTTGATGGACCTTTTGGGTTAATCGTTAAACAGACATTCTATCAACAGCACCTTATAAAGCTCGTGGAAAATCAAAGAAACACAAATTTAAAGGACACCAAATATTACTTAACACTATCATTGATATGGAATACACCAATATTAATAATTTATAAAATCATAGCTTATACATTAAAGAATGAACTAATAATTTTGTTAAATTGTATATATTATGTATTCATATATAAATGAATGCATTTAATTATAATACTGAACCAATCTTTTTAACTTTATTCTCAATGACTGATGAACAACTATACTGTGCTAGTTATATTAAAACTAAACACAAAACCTAATCCAAATAATATTGTTCATAATGAATGAAAAAGGCAAAGATTACCATTAGTTGCCACGGTCGCACTAAAAGGCATGGTCGCAATAAGTGGCTCAGTCGCCTCTCTTTGGCTATTAATTGTGTTCAACATTCGTGAATTTACATTTCGAATTATTTCTAATATATTCCTTCTAAAAAATTATTTAATAATGGATTCCCTAATTATTATGACCGGATGTGCTTTAAAGTTCCACTTAATTTAATAGACTCGTTAATATTGGTCTTGGTGGAAGTTTTAACAGTTACTTTAAACTTTTCCAAGGAGTTAACCTCTAGTGATCAAAAACTCAGAATGTAATTAAAATAAATGAACAGGATTACTTTAGCAGAATATTTTATCTACATAATATTTAATATTATGTCGTAATTTAAACACATTTAAAATAAGGAAGAACTATAGATAGTGAAGATTATATATCCTTTTGTCCTCTTGAATGTTGACACACTTATGCATTATATTGGAGAAATAGAAGACGGGCACTCGAAGAGAGCATACCTTTGCCGTCGCTTATAAATGACATTGACTATTCTATAATCCTTTGTTATAAATGATCATGACCTTTGACCTTTCCGCTCCCAAAATATAAAAAACTAGTCACTGGATAATTTTCAGGTAATTTGGGTGAAACTTTTTTGAGTTATTGAGTAATAAATGACCTTGACCTTTAACCTGATCGCTCCCAAAATTTTGCCAAATGAATCCTGGATATTGACCAATCGTCCCACCAAATTCCAATAAATTTGTTTGAGTACTTTTTGAGTTATGCGAATAACATGATTACAAAGAAACAAATGCCGTCTAAAATATAACCTTCCGCAGTCTGCGAAAGAAACATTTGACAGGGTATAGTTAATTAGTTATGTACTATAAAGTTAGTTAAATAAATCTGTTTTATTAATTGGGTTGTTATCTAATAAAGATATTTTTTTATATTTGAACTTACTTCATTGTCCTTTTTCTGACCATTTATGCAAAGCCATTAGTTAGCTATAATATTCATGAAAATTAATAAAACTTTATGAAAATTTAACTGTTTTTTATTAAAACTTTTATTAAAAAGTTTTTTTATTTCAACTAGTGAAAAAAGTATTAGTGCAAATCAATTTTACGAATATTTAGGATTATAGATAAGAAATGTTCAAGTAATGTTATCAGTACTTATAGTAAACGCTATTTGCCATTTTCAGAGCCTTCCTAATTCCTACAGTCATGCGAGAAGGTTCCAATAATGCCTAATATAAAAGTATTGATTTCAGCGGTTTATTAATGGCCGTTGGAAGAAATAGTTTAATCAATATTGTTTCGTTTATTTTTTTATTTATTAAAATGCATTCATTGTATTTTCATTAATTTATTTACTACTGAAATTGGTTTCTGCAATGGAAATAAATCATTGTATTCTCAACCAAACATTATATTTTCATTAATATCTATTATCATTTTTTTATTGAGTTAACATATATTTTGAACCAATCATCTGCTCGAGGTTTCACGTGATGATGAGGATTGTGAATAAAAATGCATCAGTTTATATATATACCTGATAATATTTCAATAAATTTATAGGAATATAGTAATCTTTTCATACTCTGGCGTGAATCTCGAGAGTGCCCTGCAGTTTTTAACCGTTGAAGGCCAAGAGTAGCTAATGGCTTCTTCACACCTATCAGAGCTATCTCAGTGACGTGTCTGTTCCGTGTCCTTCAGTGCTTCAGTGTCAGTGAAAAAATACATCGCTACTTTAAAAATGCAATGAACACGTTCAGTGTTCACACAATAGCGTATTTTCTCAGTGCTAAAAAAACACTGATAATCACTTATAAGACACGTCACAGACAAACACTGACATATTTGAACATGCCTTAAAAGAAGCCTGCTCCGGTTGGAATATGGATTTATACTTTAAAATTTTGTCTTGAGTTGCTGAAAATCCAGGCTTTAATTGTCTAATGAAATAAAGAAACAAGTTATATGTTTATAAAGTCTTATAAAATTTTATTACCGTGGGAAAATTTAGAGCTCGGATGAAATACATGCGCTGTCGTGTCAGATTTTGATTCAAACCAAAAATAGCTAATATTGATAAAAAGTGATGTTACTTGTGTCCGCAGAAGGTATGTAACAGTCGTTTTACTTCACCTGGGTTCCAGCCCGATCCAAAATTTGAACTAACTATTCGAAAACACATTGCATTATTTCTACTGACATGTATACGATGGTGCTAGGACAATAATTTGCCACCCGAACAACTGCCACCCGGACAATCGCCACCACCGGACAATTGCCACCCGGAAAATTGCCACCCTAATGATTATTATTAGAGTTGTGATAATATGCTGAAAGTCATAGATATCAAGAATATCACAGAAGAGAAAAAATTGAATTATATAATATTTTTAGGATCTATGATTATGAAAGTATATTGTTACAACCATAACTATTATGATCAGGGTTCTTCACTTGGAATACTTTTTAATTGAGTAGTAATAATGTAAATACCTATCGTTTGTTCATTATAAATTAAAAGTATAAATAGAGCTATATTGGGTGAGATAATAGACTTTTATCAACAATTGATCAAGAGTCAATAATGTTGTATATTGATAACATTATTTAAACATATTTCTAAAAGGTGTCTTAGAATAGAACCGGCCACTAGAACGGGAAGAAAAGTTTGACAATGCATAACGAAAAATGTAAAAGGAATTTAAAAAAATTGAAATATGTATTATCAGGGAAAGAATAAACGAGGTCACTTTAAATATTAGATTCAAAAACCGTGGAATTTTCAGTCAAAATTTTGAGATTTGACAACGTTGCATAGGATAAGGTCCGCCTTCTTGTAGTATTGCGAAAAGATGCCAATTAGTAAAAAAATTATGACTACTTAGAGGCCCATTAGTGAATTATCTTTGGATATTGAAAAGATAGCACGAATCAAACTATATCGTATTAATAAAAAGTACATTTGGATTAAAGATTATTTGAACTATCAGGCCTTCGACGAAATAACTATATTTATAAAAACTACTGCGCTAAACTATAACGCTAGTCGTGTACTTCTCGTAATTTTCTTCACATGTGAGTAACTACAGGAACAGTTATTTAACAATTTTGTAATAGTGGTTTACCCACATATTTCATCTTATACCAAATTCTAATGATATAATAACTACATTGCGTAGCACTACTCGAAAAACTATTTGACATTATTTCAATTACTAACAATCAAATTTTCATGCACTAAATTATTGACGCAATAACTATCCGTTCCATACTATCAGTTAGTAAGATCAAAACTACCATCATTGAATTATTATTTCCAACAGTCGTATCTAAGAGAGTATGAATAATTTGAAATCATTTTTTTATGGGAAGAACTAAGGTGAATACACAATAGCCAATATGACACAGTAGCTGATAGCTAGTAGGAAAAGATGCTCAATGTTCGACTATAGAAGTTCAAACTTCATATCTGTGATGGAACATCTTTATGTAATTACCTATCGGCTGCTGTGTCACATCAGCTGTTGGATATTTTACCTTAGTTATAGTTCATTATTCAATGTCTATAATATCCCCGATTAATATAATGGGTGATTTGGTTAAATTGGCTTTTATTCAAATATTTTAATAATAGCTATAAGGAAAAAAAAAAGATAAATAGTAGAATATATACAATGGGTATAGGTAAAGCCACACCTAGGCTACCGATGCATTCTTTGCCAAAGAGATTTCTACAAACTTCTAAAATTATCCTACATATTCATTGCTTTATAACACATTCATTTGCATGAACTGTGTAATAGTTAAACTTGTAAGTTATAACTAAAACCTTGCATTGAAAGCATATCCCTATAGCACCATCTTCCATAACGGGAAGTAGTGTTGGTAATATTAATATTTTAACGTGGTAGGAAGGAGAAGAGGCTATTGATAAATACTTTAATTTGATTGCTGGAGTTTAGAACCTAGAGAACGTATCCACAGTTCGATTTCAGTCTTCCACCACTCTTTTCAAGATAGCTTTTATGGAGTCTTCAATTTTGAATAGTAAAAGAAATTAAAACGAAACTATTTTGAAAAGTTATAGATAATTTTTTTCTGAAAATTTAACAAGTATAACTTGCCGCTTCCTTCATTTTGTCTTATTGTTACCATTTATTAATTTTAATTGATAAACCATTTTTTCCATGAACTAGATTTCTGTTGAATTTGATCAATATAACCTCGGTCCCTTCTTTACCATGAATTAAGTTCACTATTATAACCACTTTCACTATTTATAAATCAATAACTAAAAAAGATTTAAATCAATTGCCTGAAATGTAGTTGGACGATCGATTGGTCAATATCCAGGAAAGAGTTGATAATTTATTGGGAATGGTCAGATGATATCAAGGTCATTCATTTATAACTCAAAAAGTATTCAACAAAATTGTCTGATAGATGGAGGGACAATTGGTCCTTATCAAGGAATCAGTTCATTAGATATTAAGAGCGATCGGGTCAAATGTCAAGGTTATTTTTATCTCAAATAGTATTCTACCAAATTGTCCGATAATCGGTGACACGGTTTGTCAATAACCAAGAACCATTTGATTAGATTTTGGGAGCGATCGGGTTAAAGGTCAAGGTCATTTATAACTCAAATAGTATTAAACCAATTCCCTGAAATTTATTATTGACCATTTATTGGTCAATAACCAGGAACCATTTGATCAAATTTTGGGAGTGAACGGGAAAAGGTAAAATTCATTTCTAACTCAAGGCAAATTATTGGATGGTCAAGGTTATGTGATGGTCAAGGTGGCAAAGGTATGCACTGTACGGGTACACGTCATCTTGATGAAAATTTAATGATATTTAGTCACCCAAAATAATTATGGATAAGCCATGTGCATCGCCAGTTGTTTCTTTCCCATTTTCTCGTCATTTTTCTGATAATCTTTTATT
Source organism: Caprella mutica (assembly GCA_947561585.1). Taxonomy (NCBI): domain Eukaryota; kingdom Metazoa; phylum Arthropoda; class Malacostraca; order Amphipoda; family Caprellidae; genus Caprella; species Caprella mutica. The sequence goes on from CANNZV010000953.1 coordinate 52,190, forward strand.
TTATTACTTGGGTGCATAATAATCCACTCCTCATCGGAGAACATGCGGCAGCTGTTGAAACTTTCATGAAACTTTCGATGGGGGCTGATTAACAACACTAATGGCTGATCTTAATCAAATAGAGAAATATCTGAAGCTATGGAACAAATTTTTTTCAGCTTGTGGTATAGCATGAGGAATTGCTAATTTTCTGATTTATCTAACGTAAGGCTTGCTTCAATGTATAGATAAGGATATCTAAAGACTAGATCACACCGCCAGAACTTTGTTGGAGCGTTCTTTCAACGGAGGGAAAATAAACCAAATTTCGACAGCGTTCGAACACTGCGTACACAAGGGAAAACTGATCATTGTAACCTGGGCGTTGATGGAGCAATGTTCTACGAGTGTGCGCGTTGGCTCGGCGGGAGTTTAAAGTTGGTAAAGTGGTATACTGCTTTTGATTACGGAGCTAATTTTTGGATGAAATCTATCAGAAATTCTGATAGATTTCTGAAATAAATCGATAATTGATGCACATCATTTGAAGGCATGACACACCGGAGGAACTTTGCTAAGGCGTTCTTGAAGCGAGCACAAAAAATTGCTAACGCTCACCAGAATTGGCACCAGCTCAGGCAACGCCATATACGCTCGACCACACCTTATGTTCACACCTACCGATCCGAAAGTTTTGAACTGCACAAAATATTACGAGCGTTGAGAAGCAGTAGTATTCCGCTCCAAAAAGTTCCCTACCGCAACAAAACCCAAACCAGTTTTGGTACCATTATAGGAGCAAATACATAAATCTTGAATGCTGGTCCACCGCTGCTTCGCCAACATTGCCCGGGTGGTGATTAAATGTTGCATAAACTTTGATAAGGCAATTGAAAACGTTTGAATAACGGACACGAGTTTGCTGAAACAGCCTCAGAAAAAAAGCAGTGACTCATTGCTCTGATGAACTTTGGTTTCACGTTGGTATGGAGGTCGCATAGCTCCATACTGCCAAACCAACGCTCGCTAACCCTTTCTACCGTTGAGCCAACTCTATAGCAACGACGGCTTCAGTGGTGCACCGCTATGGCACCGCCCGTATTTTATATTTTGAAACATAATTTCGACACACAAACTCGTAAAAAAAATAACCACGCTCTGCCAAAGCTTGTGCAACGTTTAATCACCACCCGGGCAAAGCTGGTGAAGCACCGTTCAGGATTTCTGCATTGGTCTAGCGGAATAAAGCGTCCACGAACTTGCGTCTAGCGGTGCTAAACTTTGGCTGGGCAGTGTTATAGAGGTAGTGAACTTTGTAGAAAGGAAAACTACTGCTCCTCAACGCTAGCAACAGTTTGAAAAACTCAAACCCTCAAGAGCGGTGAGGGAACATAAGTGGTGGCCGATTGTATAATGGCCTTGCTTTAACGGAGGACACACTTCTTAGAACGGGAACGAGCTGTGATGAAATTTTTTCACCGCTCAAGGACACCCCAACAAAGTTTGTATTAGTTTAGATTCACAATAATTTCGAATCAGTCAAGCAATTTCAGTATCTAGTATCTAAGTTTATATATTATTCATTAGAAAATAAGTTTTTACCCTTCATCGATAGTTAAATTTTTGAAGGTGATAAATGAATATTTTCCCTCAGGGGCTCAATCCTTAATTAAGAGGTGGCGTCTTTGGGCTCTGAACTGATGTAATATGGATTATCTTTTTTATATATACCATGCTTATCATTTTCTTAACACTAGTTGCAGTTTTAGAGAATAGCACTAGAGTCATGATCTTCAACTAAGAAGTTTCAGATTTTCCATAACCTTTTCAATTTCATCTTACGTCTGTGAATGCAGATACTGGTGCTTGTGTCTTTTTCCTACACATTTCTTGGTAAATGACTGTATATTCACGGAATAGCTTTTTTCTGCATCTCTGAGCTTTTGTACCGACAGGTGGTTGGTGATATTGTTCAATGTTTACTGAGCCATTTTCTTTTATGACTGCTTCTTCGAGTTCCTTTCCATTTGACGTCAGCGATATGGCCTTTTATCCCAAGCAGAGGTCATACCACCTACTTCTGATAAGTTTTTAGTTACTGAAATTAATATAGATTGAAATAGGTAGCATCTAGTTCTAAGTGAACCTTATACATATAAGATCTGGCCGTGATAGAGACTCAATACGATTACCATTCATTTTTTAAATGGTAAACTGTGTTGCTTTTAACATTTGATTTTAAATTAATTACATTTGAAAAATCGAATTTAATTACAGAGTTAACAATACTTGGATAAAATCTGTTATATATTAGCTAATCATTTCTGTAACTTTCTCGTTAATAGATGGTAGATGTAATCTACTTGCATGGACAAGTTACAAATTATCGGACGGTTCTAATTTTTCAATCAAAATAGAAATAAGTATATAATAAAAATTATTTAACTTTAATTATATACTTTTCTTGAAATATAAAAGATGTAAAATCGTCCGATAATTCGTAACTTACCCTATCCCAGAAAGTAATCGAGAACAAAGAGGTATTAGCATGTATGACCGAATTGGAATATGGCCTCATGGGCTCTTACTATTATTATTAATTTATTATTATCAAAGAGGTACATGGTAGAACTATTTGTATTTCAAATATTATTCAAATATCATACAATAAATAATCGTCACATACCATTTTTTTTCTTCCACAATCACGGTGTGATTGAAATGGGGATAAATAAATCTAGCATGCATAAAATAATGAATATTAACTCAGTTCAAATATATGAAACAGAACTACGTATATTAGGTCTGTATAGCAAAGAAACTGGTAATGGGTGAGAGATGGGGGTGGGGGGATGTTGTGAAACTCTTCGTACCCCCTCTCACCCTCTCATTGGTGTAACTTATATTAATGCCTAACATTGTTACTATTTTAGTCGATTAGGTTATTCACATGTTCAAAATCTCTTACATTCAGCATCATTATACAGTATACTAAATAACTCACCTGAGTTCTGCAATATGTTGATGAATGGTACTGATTGAGATTATACTGTCTGTGGGAGGGAGGTAGAATATGGAAATGCCATGGCATATCCTGTCTTAAATTATAAACTAACTCTTATTGCTATAGTTCAGGTAAATAATTATTAAGAATTATTTATTTGATTTTGACATTCTTATACTTATTTGATATTAAGTGACTAAAACAAAATAGCGAAAATACTCTAATTATTACTGGAGACCGCAAATCAATGATTATAATTAATTTTAATAGAAATGTAAAGCTAATTGAAAAACAGAAAGATTTAATGCCACCAACCTTCTATATTCAAAGATAATTCACTAATTGGTATCTTAATAGTAATTAGTTGGTATCTTTTCCCAATACTACAAGAAGGCGGACCTTATCCTATGCAACGTTGTCAAATCTCAAAATTTTGACTGAAAACTCCACTTTTTTTGCATCTAAAATTCAAGGTGACCTCGTTTATACTTTCCCTGATAATACATAATTTGAGCTACTGATTTCAAATACTGTAGCTTGCCATATATTAAAAAATAAATTTTAGCTTAATGATAATAGGGAAAATTATAAAGGAACAAATATTTGATTTATAATGGAAATGATCAATTGTACAATAGAAATATAGTGTATGATGGAAATAAATAGTATAAAAAACAAAATGTAATCTATTATATAACCAATTGAAATAATTAATTTTACAAAATAACAACAATAAGTGATGAGTGAAGAAATTTGTTTGTTTAAATGTAAATAATTAATCGAATAAAAATATTATGCATATTTTATCACTACATTTTAAGTTACGAGGCCTGATAATAATTATTTGAGTGACAATTGTTCGGGGTGGCAATTGTCCGCGGGTGTCAATTGTCCGCAGGTGGCAATCGTCAGCAGGTGGCAAGCGTCCGCAGGTGGCAATCGTCCGCAGGTGGAAATCGTCAGCAGGTGGCAATTGTCCGCAGGTGGCAATCGTCCGCCGGTGGCAATCGTCCGCAGGTGGCAATTGTCCGGTCACGGTTTACGATACATAAAAACGTCATTGACATTGAAAGTCATGGAATTTCAGCGTCTAAAGCCAAATATTTTTTAATATTTCAAAACGGATCGGGTCTCCTAGACACTCTGTTCATACATGGTTAAAAACACTCAGCGCTCTTGAGAGTGCGCAATTCGGTAAATTGCGCAGAACATACGTTGTTTTAGATAAGGTTCAGCACGCTACGGTCTAGTATACTAGGTTTCATCTTAACGTAATTTTAATTTAATTAAATATATTCCCAGTGGTTGAACATTCAACTTTATTTAGTTTCAACTCAAACCAATATTCAAGAGTGAACAATACTTAATTTTCCCACCACAAACGTAACGCTCCACAATTTCACCGGTAACGCTATTGGTCAGTTCAACTTTCTATTTTTCGTATATGAGTTTAGGTTACTCCCCTAAATCTTTATATCGTGTTAAAGGTTATCCTCACATAATGGACAAATTACGGACTATTTAACAAAAAGTAACTCAATTTATCTTTTTGAAGGGTTGGAAACAGTTACAGAAAGACCGCTAATAACCTAAATCATTTTTACTACAATGGATTAATTCATTGCGTTGTCTAAAACCACAGACGAACAGGTGCTCGGAGGAAGGTTTCTCCAAGATTAACAATGATATCAGGACGCCAGATAAAAAAAAAACAGATTACCCGAGAAGAGCTGCATGAAGATATGTTTGCAAATTAATGTAACCATGCGTACGATATGCAATGGGTGCACCGACAGTTGGGTACAGGACAATTGGGCCCACCGAAAATTGGGATCCAAAATAATTAAGCCCAGAAAAAGATTGGGCAGAAGACACAATAAAGAAGTGTTACTTGGACAAATACTTGGTAAAAAATGGGTAAAGTTTGAAGGTTTTTCGTTACACTGAACTAAGAAAAATCGAATAGTTGTTGGGATAAAATGAGATTATGAGAATACATTTTGTAATAATAATTCATAAAACTCGATTTAATATTGAACACTGAACAGGTTTCAAAAAATTCACAATTACTTATTAATTCAATTTGTATGTTCTAATAATTTTGGCATGTCTATATAACTACATTCTTATTTTCTATTGTTTCTTGCTTACATGACCTATCTCAGAACAGAAAATTATTGTAGTTTAAATGAATAATACTAATTATTTTTGAAAAGAATATGTTCTATCAAAAATATTCATTTTTCATAACGAGAATATTTTTTCATGTAAGGAATATTCTTTATTTTAAATATGATTAAGACTATATTTAAAAAAACCGCGAATTGACACAACCCTAGTTAATACAATAGCAAGGGTCTTTAATTAAGTTAATACAGTACACTCTGAAAAAAATGGGCAAATAATAAAATTTTCTTGGGGCCCAATTGTCGCGGGCCCAATTGTCGGCAGGCCCAATGGTCGGCGGGCCCAATTTACGGGGCCAATTGTCTTGTTGCCACGATGCAATGAACTTCATTCACAGGAAAAGTTTGAATTTACTTATCCCAAAGAAGGCAACACTCTTCGTGAAACGACACAGTTTTAAATTCATTAGAGAGCATCCGGATAAAGAATAATTGTTTTGGAAAAACTTACATATTGACAGATTAAACTTCAAAGTTTATCAAAATCATGTGTGAAGGAAATTCGGAGAGGCTTATCGTACCAAAGAACACGGAGTCAACTTTAAATTTGTAAATTTTGTTAGTCTCAGCATGATTATCTGGGGTTGTTTCTATGCAAAAGGTGTTGGCAAAATAACAATAATATGTGCGAAAATGAATGCCGAAAACTACCAGATAATCCTGCAAGGCAACTTAATGCCTTTAGTTGAGACACCTCGTCTACATCCCGATTGGATTTTCCATCAAGAAGATGATCCTATATAAATATACCTTTACATCTAAAGTTTATTGAACTGATTTAAATTACGTAGATATCTTGTAAAGGGCAAGTCAATCCCTAAAGCTAAACCCAATATGAAATTTATGGCCATATTTGGAAATTCATATTGTTCAAATATAAAAAACTTGAGGAAAATATACCAAGAAGATTGGGCCCAATACCTTTTAATGTGTGCAAATTATTAATTGAGACGTGCAGAAATAGACTGGTAGCTATTGAACTCAATATAGAAAATCCCAATTAAATTAGGATAATTTTGTTATATACGAATACTTTATTCACCAATTAAATTAAAAATAGCAATAATTCCAGTTAGAATAAAAATTCAATAATTTTACTATTATCTTTTAATTGTATATATATTTATACATAAAAATGTATTAGAATTGGTTTCAATTAAGTATTATTTATAGAGTTTTTTATTATTATTATTTGTACGAATAATTGAACTCCTAATTTCTCGCCATTTTGTGGCAATCTTCTCCCCTATTCTCAATTAAAAGTGGTTCCCTTTATTACGCTGCAGTCGCTATATTTAAGTAGGAACAAGATCATTGCCAGACTAGCAGCAGAACTTGTAGGAGATTCTCTTTTTTAGCTCCATTTGAAGATACAATGTCCAAAGTTTGGAAGTCTGTATCAGAGCTGAATCATTTACGGAACGATAAGTATCTCGTAAGCTACTGATTCTCCTTGGAAAAAAGATACACTTTGGTAATGCAAGAAATGTTTTGAATATGTTTCTAAGTCAATGTAATAGTCTTTGACGGTGATTTTTAAGTTAAATCTTACGTGTGTTATACACGAGAGCCTATAAAATACTTAATGGAATGGAAAGGTAAATATAGTGAATCGCATAACAGTAGTCCGACACTCGTAGTACCTATTATGTCTGATGTTGACACCCATTAACCGAATAAAATGATAGATATAGTTTCGTTTGTTTCTCTATTTTCTTCTATAAAAATAAGCAATTTACATCTTCATTTTTGTATCTATATATATTTCAAAATCCATATTTCCTAACTGAGGAGGTGCAATATAAAAATAACAGCTGAATTTTGAACGCCTGAGCTTCAAAGGATATATGCTTTACTTTTAATAGTAAATTCAATATTATTGTGAAAATACTTCGCTGTTAAAAATGTACTTCTCTCTCTCTCTCTCTTACCTCTCTCTCTCTCTTATCATAATCAATTTGAATAGGACCATTATTTTCTCTAAGATTTAAAATTGCTCCTGCATATTATCATTTAACTTAATGAATTTCAATAATATAAATGTCTACACTATAAAACGTTCAAAAATATGAATTACATAACTACTTGAGTTTTTCATAATTCATAATATACCGAGCAGAGTTAGGTGAATGATACCTCAATTTTCGAATGGAAATACATAATGGAAGGAGATATCTCTGAGGAGGACGAGATCTTAAATTGAACCACGTTCAGATTATTATGGTAAGTGGCAACCTCAAGGGTATTAAATCATGCAAATCACCTCAAGATGAGAATGATTTGATATTCTTCATGAATGAGATTATCCCAGGTCAAACTTTATATTTAGAGACTTGATTTCACTGAAACTACATTTTGTAAGAACTCTAGTTACATTAATTATATAACCATTTCTTTTTACTTATATTAGTAAAAAATATATACAGGCAAGCCTCGCTTTAAGTACAACTCACCTTAATAAAAGTGGTACTTATTTAGAGTCATGTCTCGAAATGAGTACCGTTCGTAGACATAGAAAACGGAGACAATTTCTTGTGATTATTTCACGGTAACTAAAAAAACATCAATATTATAATCCGGATAAGATTATTAGCAGCAATTGGTTCAGAAATACCACATGTCCCATTTTAGGGTAAGTTCCGTGTTATCGCACGATTCCATATTTTTGAACATGTAAAAATCTCTATATAATAATCATTATTTAACTTTTATGTCAATTAGTATTCATGATACCAATTTGAATAGAGGTTGAATAATAATTGTAATTATTATATTTACTTTTCGGACGTGTCCGAAAAGGTAGAACGTACCAATAACTTGAAACTTAGTACCCTTGTTCCAAAAACATTTCATAGAGCATAAAATCTGTTCGTTTAATGTTACACAATAATTATAGAATTCTAAGGATCTATTAATTACTCTCCTATACTGAGTGAGAGTTAAGCTATGGATGGATTTTAAAACCTTTAATAAATTCACCACTTTAAACTTTCATCACAGTCACAAACACTGTTTGATAATAGGCTTATATAGTACTTTAACCACAGTTTATAGAATAGGGACTATAAACTGTGACTCTAATTCTGAAACAAATTTTCTTTCATCATAACTCATAGAAAATGAGATATATAATCAAGGAGTGACAATTATAAATTTCTTGTTACTTTACCTCGCTTTAGTTAGCGTTTGGTAATTAAACTGAGTTGTGATTTGGTAACTAAAGCGGGGGATGCCTGTATATCATGGCAACAGAATAACTTATATACGGTGTAATATAAATAAGGTTATAATCTACTGATGGTAATATACGTGTTATTTTACATTATATCGATTTTCTATGATCTTGCACGATCATAATTAATATGTATACTCTTGGTTGCTAATAGAATAATAATTATTGTAGTCTCATGTCATTTTCGGTGACTGCAACTAGGAAAGTATTTTTATTTTATTTTTATTATTACTAAGTATTTTTATTTTATTTTATCATTTATTGTTAATAACATTTTTAATAATTAATTTTACTTTAACATTTTTTTTCCATTTTCTATGCTTGTTGGTTTGATATAGCTAGATCTTTTCAATGAATTTAGAGGAATTTACTTTAATATCGAGTCTTACATAATTTCAGGAATTTGTTATTAATAATAAAAAGCTAGCAGTTTGAAAAAACGTGTCAAAGTAGATTCTACTGTAATAGATAACGATTTATTTAATTCACGTAATAAATAATGAATATTGAATATGGGGATATATTACTTTACGTGAACATTTAACATACATGAACTTATGAACTCATTAAAACAATGAAACAATATATTCGTGAAAAAGTTAATTACAAATTGGGCACACAATTTTGAAAGAAGGGTACATTTATTCACGGCCCTTTAAGCTCAACGGCTTTTAGGGCAACCTATTTGAGAATTCCTATCATCTATAGCAGAATTAACAGAATAAATTACAGTGCGCGAAGCTTCAAATATGAAATAACACTAATTTGGACTAGGTACAATGCACTTTGGTGAAGAAGACTAAAAACTATAGCCAGGAAAATCATGAAAATCTACGAAAAATACAAAAGGATATGGCAATAAAATTATCACAGGACAGATCACAGAACACAGAACATTGCATCAATACACTTCTTGTAAGCTGCTAAAGAATTTGAACTCAAACGCTATATACTATATAACAATGCTTCAAGATATATCTATTCTGTTCCAAAATATCTAGGAAAATATTATAATTTTCAGCGATAAATCTAATACATTTTACACACATAAATGGAAGAGAAAATATAACAACCGAATCATTCGCATTCTAATTCTTTGTTCAAATAAATCGGCCGATGCAATTAACGTCAGGAGAACCAATTTAGAAATTAAGCGCTGTGGTAAATTCTGCGCTATAAGACACTCAATTTATTGCTGGGAGTTTTAAGAACCAGTAATTTGATACGCAACTCCATTGGAGAAAGGAAGGGAATGGAAAGACAAAAGGAGAAGTGAATGCACTGCATTCTATTGAAGTCACACATTTCATAGTCCAGTGATGGAAAGAAACACGTGATGGTATTCAATTACAGCTAGCGCAGTTGATTGGCAGGCCTACCAACAGTCTCGGAAATTTCGCAGTGTCTATTTCTAAGTGGGTACCAGAAAATAATCAGGTACCTTCTAAGCATGAAATATAATATTTAACATGTAAATAATCATAGAGCTTTAAGAATTTTGTTGATAATCTTTCGAAAAGATCGATAGCTCGGAAAAAAATATACTATTTTTTTCCATTAAAACTATTTTTTTTAGAGTTTGAAAATATGGTTTATTTGAAATAGAGCTGCTACTTTCATACTGCACATTTAAATTTTCATTTGAAAATAAAACTGAATTATTATTATAACCAAATTTTTTAATTTTTTTTATACAGAGTTTTGGAATATCTATTTAATACTTGGTAATTAATTCTCATAAATGAGCGGGATAAATATAATATTACTTGAATTTTTTCATATAAATAATCAAAATAATGTTCATTTGCTATATGAGCTTTGTCGTTTATGAATTTATATATATATTTAGGAATGAAAATAATATAATTAGATCATAGATCCTAATCGACATCAAATAAAAATAAATTGATGAACTTTACATGATGTTTTCTTATTTTGTTACAAATTCAATAATCAATGATGATAGTCTGCTAAGTGAATGAATGAGAAAAATATTACTAACTTTTTGCAATAATATGACGGCTAAATGCTCTAAAATTTTGTGCAGAAATTTTGAATACGTATTAAATAAAAAAAATACAGAGAGAACAATCGAACTACCTTTTCTAAAATAGAAGAAAAAGTAGTGACAATATAAAATATAAGTTTAATTTAATTATATTGTATGATTTAAAACCTCTTGATTAAGTAAGTGAATATAAGAAACATTTTATTACCGTTTTATCTGACAATTGATTATTTCGACTAAAATTTATTATTAATATAATATTCTTAAGTTAAAACCATTTAAATCTTTATTGGTAAATCTTTTAGGGTAGTATTCTAACGCTATCACTCATTTCATGTGAATGTTTGACTCCTTTTTGCGTCATATAGTGGACTCGAAAAGCCATCTCACTAATGTGTTGGAGTTTGACGCTCCACCGCCCCTTAGATTAATGGACAGCCTCGAAAAGATTGGGGCCAATCAGCTCAAAATCACTACAGTTTTTTCATGTTGATGATGGAAATGTTTTTAGGTTTTAGTATTTACTTCTTGAACAATATTCGACCGAGAAGAGTTTTTCATTGAAATGAGTTGAATACCAAAACAAAAGCAAATAGAACAAAACATATTCCACTGAGAATGAATACTCACGGAAAGAACATTCATATAATATCAATCAATACCGTTTATGAAAATTTGTACATAATATCGAAAATGAGGTGACGACTTTTTCCATATTTTACGTTTAAATGGATCGATAGTCGATACCCTTCATAATTCTATTCTTTGTTAATAATGTAAGACTTTTGAAATTAAGTAAAAATATAGAATAAAACAAAACAAAATATTTTTGTTCAACCTAGAATTTGGCTAGTGCCAAAAAGAATACAAGTTTTAGAGTTAACTTCAATCCTTTATATCAGCTTCACATTTTTACTTAGAGAGATTAAACAGGTCTCATTTGAAAGAATAATAGTGGTTTTATGACATAGCATTGAGATATCTGAAATTGATATAGTTTATATATTAGAAATTATATTTGAAAAAATAAGAATACATAATTTCAAATTCTTTTGACAAATAATTATTTTTTATAATACAGATAAATTTAAACACTCAATGTTATTTTATAGAGCACATCTATATTTTTCGAACAAGCACTGCCACGTCTCTGTACAACAAAAAACTGACAGAGATATATATTGGCAATCATCTCAATAACTAAGTGTTCAGGAGAGACTGAAACATCTCAACCATCAGGTTGTTTCGCTTAGACATGTGACATATTCTCCTAGTACAAAAGTTTTTGATTTCTTAATGCAGCCCAGAGTGCAAGAGTGGTTGAATTTCAAAAAAATAATCCCCAATTCAACTTCTACACCCACTCAGGGGCAAGGACGAGCGGATGCGTTCCTAGCCACCCCTCCAACTTTCACTCCAAGTGTACGCGCTACAGACAAGCTATGACTGCAATATTTACGAAGTTCCCTCTATAATCCTGTATGTGTGTTTTAGATGACTAAAATATTGAATGAACTTCATCCCTTCAATGAAGATTAAATTGCATATTAATTAATATATAATGTTGATAGTTTTTTCAATTAGATAAAATTTCATTTTTCAAATATTTTTCATCCCAAACACAAATTTAAATGTACAAAATATATGAATCAACATTTTCAGTTTCCAAACAACAATATATTACGAGAAAGGAATATGAACTTTAATTTTATAGAATATCACGCTGCTTCACATTATAAAAAATGTCTTTGATTATATCATATTTTTGGCATGCGGATTAAAATAGTTACGATATGAAGTAAAAGTGAAACAACACCACCATTAATAATGTGCATGAATGTACAATATTACATTAATTGAAATATCTCAACTGAAAGTATTTTACCTAATTACCTAATTGAATGACTCAAAATTAACTAAACCAAATATTTAATATAACTGTAACGCTAATTATTTTTGAAAATGTAAATTTATTTTTACTTTAACATTATTAGACTACAATAAATATTTTTCTCACATCTCTCGTTGTGAAAACGTCATAATAACTCTAGACAATATTTTCAAGTTATCCAAGCATATAGACATAGTCCTCTTCAAGAGATACACCTCTAAAGTTAGAAGCTAAAAGGTAACTACCAGTAATAAAATAGCTCTCAAATATTGTCCTTTGCTATTAGTTATTAGGATAGAGTTTTTAAGATTACTATCACATTTATCAGCTATGAAGATTGACAAGTGAGTGTATCGGGCAGCATGCGGGAAATTAAGCAATCAGGAAAAAAATCTAGCGGATACAGCAAACTACATTACAGTCATATATGATGGAATTTACAAAGTTCTAGGTATTTGAAATGTAATTTAATTCAACTATACTATATGAAAAGAAGAAGAGCCAACAGGGGGGCGAAGCACCAACGGTTTAGTGCTCCGCCCACTGTTGGCTCCTCGCCTTAGCCGACTAATCAGAGAAAAGTTATCGTTTAAAAATGAATCCGTAAGATCAAAATTCTTGCAACACTGAATTGATATTACACTTATGCGGTAGAAACAGTATTCCAAAAGCCTTATGCGATATTTACTACATTTTTAAATTTTAGATCGGTGTTCCCCAACCTTTTTTGGGCAAACAGACCTTCAAACGCTGATTTTTGTGAAGAGAGATGCATTAAATTGCTATAGCGGCATAATATGAATGTCATAATTTAAAAATAAAAATACAAAAATTGATTTAGTGAAGATATAATTATTATTACTACTCAATTAACTTCAGAGGACTATTAGATATTTCAAAAAATATTCCCACTATGGTTTTTTGGGGCAATTTTCAAAATTGAGGGCTTTTTAAAATGTCTGCTGAAAAATAGCTATTTTTTGAGTTTTGACAAAGTTGTCGCAAACGAGCGATATATGTATATAGTCGCGTCCAAGATTAAAAAGCAAAGACGAAAAATTCAATATCTCCTAAAACGATACACAAAACTGTTTTAAATGTTCATAGAAAATTGATTTATACTCTCCCTTCGATTTCCTATGATATAGTATCGAGATAATGATTAAAAAAAATTTATCACATTTTTTATAGTTTCAAATGTGTCTAAAATTAAGAAACAAAAAGAGAAACTTAATATGAATATGATGATTTGCGTTTCTGATAATTGTAGCTGTAAAGATAAAGTACTACTGGCTGTTTACCTTCATTGCAGTAGTTGCCAGAATGCCTCAACGAACGAAGCTTGATTCTTCTCATAAATTTACAATTATGAAACATAGGGAAGATAAACTCACATAAAAACAATTGCTATCAAGATAAACTGTTCAAAAAATGTAGTTCGCAAAATTTAAAGTTATATAAGATCACCTTCAGTCCAAACAATAAGAAAATGCCTGGTCGTCTTCAAAAACAACAACAACCAGGCATGACAGAATAATGTACCGTCTTCTCGATTTGAGGGATCGATTCCTAACTACAGGACGTATTTGTAAACAAGTGAAAGACGACGTCGTGCTTCAAGGCAAACAGTGGCATGGCACTTACACGAAATAGGATTATTTACATGCTATCCTAAGGAAAAGCCTCTGATAAGAAAGAATTGTTCGAGTTTGCAAAGAAGCATGCACGTGCGATGATCGGAGGCTGATTGGTTCATGTTATTTTTTTCCAGTGACGAATCACAGTTCAATTTATTTTGGAGTGATGGCAAGCAATATGTACGAAGACGAACTGTGAAGTACTGAAGCAAAATTGCTTTATGAAAGCGGTGAAATTTGGTGGCGGTAGCATGATGGTTTATGGAATGATGTCAGCACTTGGAACTTGGCATTTAGTACGTTTAAATAAACGGGATAATGCTAGAGTATATAAAAATGTATTTGAACATCAGGTTATGATCCTGCAGTGAAAAATTCTAGGTTTGAAATTTCATATCTATGCAGGATAATGCTCATTGACATAATACGAAACTCTAAAAATAACATCGAACAATCGAGAATCGATTTGCCTACTCAAATTCTAGATATGAAACCGAATGAAAATTTGTGCAAGACATTAGAAGTGAAGGTAATAACAAGAAATCCAACTATTGTAGAAGACTTGTGGAAAGGATTACAGGAAGCATGGGTAAAATTATCTGTTGCCGAATTTTAAAATTCATTTGTGTGGCTGTCTTCTTAAATAAAACCATGAGTGACAAAATAATAAATTTGAAGCTTGATTTTGTTCTGTTTTCTATTAATAAGCTAAAATTAAAATTTGTTCCCTAATTTCGGACAAATGCGAAACAATAAGAATGTGATAAATTCATTTTTTTATTTCCTTAAAACTAACATCATGGGAATAGAAGGGTGAATGTATAAACCCAATCATCTGTAATAATTTCAGCATATTTAATTAATTGATTTTTGAAGATATTCGTTTTCTTTACTTGGTTTGCAAGTTTTGGCCGCAACTGTATTATGTATACTGAAGCATGTCCCACTTTTTAATCTGTGATAATAACACCCCGGTCTTGCGAGTTAATAATTGCGAGTCATATTTTGTGTTGTTTGTTTCACGGTATGTACAATAATCATTAATGTTATTATTAATTAATAAGTGCAAAAATTAGTTACTATTATAGAATTATTTTAACAGTGACTACATAAAATATATATTTTCGCATATAATATACCAGTAAATGAGTGATTAATAACTAAATGTAATGTAAAAGAATTAGAAATGGGTACATTTTAGTGTAAGTTTGATTATTTGGATTTTAGACGTAAAGATTTCCATGTTATAGGACGGTTTCAAATTTTCAGACACATAAGAAATCATATATAATAATTATTATTTGACTTTTAATTTAATTGGTGCAGGCATCATGTTATATTTTTTTGTTTCTTTTATAGGTGTCTGTAAATCTCTCTAGAGCTAATTTATAGCTTGGTTAGCTTATTGACACTCCCCCTCAAAAAAATTGAAAGAACTTAATTTTTTTATTTCACAATTAGCTATAAATAAATATATCAAACCTTAATTAAACCTATACTGAGTGAGAAAAAAGAGGTGGTTGAATTTTAAACTATTAATTCATTCGCTACTTTGAAATGTCATCACAGAGCATTCATCAACTGCTTCTGGCAACAAGAAACACATCGACACTGTAAAGTGAATAGGTTTTTTCGAACCCTTAAAATAATCACCATTTATAATAGGACGTAATAGTGATTCTGTTAATAAAAGCGGGGCCTACCTGTATACAATGTCGCTTGTAAATGTCAGTCAGATATCAAGCATTCCTATAATTATTATAATAGAAATCCACTTTACTGTAAATTGCTGTGCTTTCTTCTGCTAGTCTTCTCTCCGCTATGCATTTGTCTGCTATTCTTCTTACTGTTGTGCTTCTCTTCGCTGTGCATAAGTTAGTTATCCAGCTAAGCTCACTACTTCATGATTTATGGCATTCATTAAGAATGATCTTAATCAAACATTATTTTTTATGTATAGAGAGTTATGCAGCGATCTGTAGAGAGAAATGCACCGATATGTTAAGAGAGATGCACCGATATATATAGAGAGGAGCACCGATTTGTCACAAGGGAATGGCATTACACAAAAGACGCCTTACGTCCATCCGAGGTGATCCCAGTGCACACTCCCACCAGGCAGAAACTTGATACATGGACTTCACCACCATAGTAGTCAGGGTTTTAGCCTCATGGTTGATCACGCTTCCCAACCTGAACCTTAGGAATCACTTTGAACGAATGGCGGTTAGACACACTCAGACACAAGGAGCTGGGAGACTGTTCTGGGGATCAGAATTCAAACGGATTAGTTTAACCTCACACTTCCACCAAACACACTCTCTCACGCTCACACACCCACAATAAGTGTGAGGGTGTAGGGGGGACATAATAGTGCTAGTAATGAGACCTCAACCTCTCTCGCCTCGGGAAGGCTTCGGGATTTCTCTCCTCAAAAAGGAAGGGATTCATCTTCAGCAACAAAAAACAACCATGAACAGTTCCCATGCCCAGGGCACCGCCACTTCTACCCGCTTTTCCCCAATGTCTCACAACAATAATGTCCCTACCAAACTTTATCACCCTACATTGATTAAAACCTCCAAGATGGAGGAGGCTACAATTGGGATCAACAACACAGAAAAGAGAAGAATGCAAAACCGACAAGCCCGGAGTAAGGCGCTGAACATGACAACATATTTGCGATCGCCGTCGAGAAATCCCCACTAGCACCAGTGCTTCAGACACCACACTTCCACATAGGTTCCCCACCCCTACGCCTCACACTAAATTGACATTACCACACTTTTTCACCCAACCTCGATGAAACCACCGCAGGCGGAGGAGGCTACAAAATAGATCAGAGACACAGAGACAGGAGAACGCAGTTGCGGTCAGTCCAAAGTATATTGTTAATTTAGAAACGGCCATGCCACGTCAACATATACTAAAAATACATCTATTCCACTAGAGTGTCGTGGTGAACTTACCCTTTTACCCTAGGAAACATGCTTCCTAACAACATGGGTTGTCCCTACTCACTTTACACCCTACCTCAGTGGACAAAAACCAACAGAGGTGGAACAGGCGACATTTTAGAAGAAGACATAATGAGACACGAGACCATTATTGGGCTCTTGGGGTTTCTATTTTCTCCGTAGAAAATGATTCTGCCTCAACATGAAGAATACAGTGGACCACTCCAATCACCCGACCTCACCACACTCACATAGCGCTTTCCCCCAGCCACGTAGAGAGAGAGTACCGATATGTAGAGAGAGATGTTCCGATATTTAAAGAGAACTTGCATCAGATCATATAATCTTAATTTTGATAGTTTCTCTGTCTTCATCGATTCATTTAAAATAGTTTTAAGTGAAACTCGGTTTTCGGATGGATCTTGCTGTGATATTTTGGATGTAATACATTTAGAACTGGTAGAACCGGAGGAGGTGTGTCTCTGTTTTTCATAGATGGATTAAGGTCTTAGCTAGATACAGAAAAGTCTATTATGATAAATGATAAATCTTTATTTCAAAATTAAATATTCGCAATCATTAAAATGCAATTTTCTATTCAAAGCTTATGACGACTTTAATTTTCTAATTACAGTAAGCCGATTAACAGAGATTATTAACTAAGGCCTCTATTTTAAATAAGATTCAAATTATCTACAGCTTTATTTGTTAAATATCCACATGCCGCTGTTTGAACATTCATCAAATGTGACATACAAAAATACAAAAGACATACATTGTTAATACAAATTGATGACTAAATTCCGATAATAATGTCAAAGTTTGGCCCATGACATTCAATAAGCAAATGCTAATATGTGGAAGTTTTTGAAATGTATCAATCATGAACAGAGATTTAAACTGAAACAATATATTGCTGGACAAATAGTAAGCCAAGGGAAGAAATACCTTCATTTAATCTACTTCTCGTCTAAAAAGCTTGTTCTGGTCTATGCCTAACTAAGCAATGACGTAGACTATGTGAGAAGCATTAGATGCAATTTAGTTATTAATTTATATAATTTTATGTCTTTGTGTTTTTTATAGTAATCTTATTGCAACGAATACTCCTAAATTAAATGAATGAGGAGTGCTGAAGTGAGTATGGAATACGACGTAATATATCAAGTATTTAGATTTTAATGTTCTCACGTAATTAAAATCAACACCTAAAAGTTATCGAATCCTTTTCCAGACCTTCATTTGAAGAAATTACCATACAAATTATTAAAATGATATTTACCTTTTTGTGAATTTATCGTGGAGTGAATTTATAGTGTGGTGAATTTATCGTGCGGTGTATTTATCGTGAGGTGAATTGAATGCGGTGAACTTTTCGGCGGTGAATTCAGGGCGAGAGCTTAACTACAATCTTTACTAAGATAGTTGAAAAAATGATGAAATATAGAGTTACTGAATATCTGGACCGTCAAAAGATAATATATGATATAATGATAGGCAATATGGTTTTAGAGCATGTTTTAGTATATCAGATGCGATATTCGAGTTCACTAATAGGTGCTCAGATAATCTAGATGAAAAGGCTTATACGATTCATTCATTGCAGTGTTTCTGTATACCTATCCAAAGCATTTGTCACTGTGAACAAGCAGATAATGGTTAGAAAAATTGAGAGATTAGGATTTCGGGAGAGTATTTTGAACTGATTTGAAAATTACTTAACTGACCTCAAAGTTTATCTTACAAAGAGTAATGTTATGATTCAAAGAGTAGTGTTATGATACAAAGAGTAATGTTATGATACAAAGAGTAATGTTATGATACAAAGAGTAGTGTTATGATACAAAGAGTAATGTTATGATACAAAGAGTAATGTTATGATACAAAGAGTAATGTTATGATACAAAGAGTAATGTTATGATTCAAAGAGTAATGTTATGATACAAGGAGTAATGTTATGATTCAAAGAGTAATGTTATGATACAAAGAGTAATGTTATGATACAAAGAGTAATGTTATGATACAAAGAGTAATGTTATGATACAAAGAGTAATGTTATGATACAAAGAGTAATGTTATGATACAAAGAGTAATGTTATGATACAAAGAGTAATGTTATGATTCAAAGAGTAATGTTATGATACAAAGAGTAATGTTATGATTCAAAGAGTAATGTTATGATACAAAGAGTAATGTTATGATACAAAGAGTAATGTTATGATACAAAGAGTAATGTTATGATTCAAAGAGTAATGTTATGATACAAAGAATAATGTTATGATACAAAGAGTAATGTTATGATTCAAAGAGTAGTGTTATGATACAAAGAGTAATGTTATGATACAAAGAGTAATGTTATGATACAAAGAGTAATGTTATGATACAAAGAGTAATGTTATGATTCAAAGAGTAATGTTATGATTCAAAGAGTAATGTTATGATTCAAAGAGTAATGTTATGATACAAAGAGTAATGTTATGATACAAGGAGTAATGTTATGATTCAAAGAGTAATGTTATGATTCAAAGAGTAATGTTATGATTCAAAGAGTAATGTTATGATTCAAAGAGTAATGTTATGATACAAAGAGTAATGTTATGATACAAGGAGTAATGTTATGATTCAAAGAGTAATGTTATGATACAAAGAGTAATGTTATGATACAAAGAGTAATGTTATGATACAAAGAGTAATGTTATGATACAAAGAGTAATGTTATGATACAAAGAGTAATGTTATGATTCAAAGAGTAATGTTATGATACAAAGAGTAATGTTATGATTCAAAGAGTAATGTTATGATACAAAGAGTAATGTTATGATACAAAGAGTAATGTTATGATACAAAGAGTAATGTTATGATTCAAAGAGTAATGTTATGATACAAAGAATAATGTTATGATACAAAGAGTAATGTTAAGATACAAAGAGTAATGTTATGATACAAAGAGTAATGTTATGATACAAAGAGTAATGTTATGATACAAAGAATAATGTTATGATACAAAGAGTAATATTTCTTCTATTAAGAATATGAATATTTGTATGATTCAGGGATCAGTTAGCTCTCTGTATTTGTTCTCTTTGTATGTAAATGATTCCTATTGCATAATATTTTTCTGATAGGCTATTCTTTATTCATTTTGCTGATGATAATACAGCATGCAAATTATGTGCGGTAATTGCTTGGAATTTGAGAGTAGCATTCAGAACACTTGGAGAGTAGCTAATTATAATATCCCTTTTTAATTAACATTATCAATAATGCGAAATTGTTAGACGAAAATAAAAAAAATTGGAAATTTTTAATTAAACGGCCACCAGTTTTTCAATTTTTTTCGATTTTTCGGAGCTCTGGTGGCAGATGAAGGTGACATCCAGCAGGTCTGAAATTTTTTATACATTCAAGCTAGGTATGCCAACAACTTTTCCGCACTAATGCATATTTGAATTAGAAAAAGTTGAAAAAACGCTCCACCTTACTGTACGTATTGAGATGATAATTGTAATAAAAATTGAACTCGAATAATAGAAATTAATTCACATAACTGTGTTTCAAGAAATGCTGAGAAAGTTTATTTATGTAGCCTTATTAACTTATACAATATAATTATACTCGTTGCTCCATCTTGAACGTGTATTATTGATTAATTCACTTATTAACAGAAAAAATAGATTGAATTGATCATTTAATAGTTAATTGTTTTTTATCATATTTTTAACGATACTTGATGTTTTCGAGACTTGCTCTATGGTTATGCTCTTCAACTATAGAAAGTCTTATTTTTGTGTCCCTTTTCATTACATTCCTTGGTAAGTTACAGCATTCACAGAGTAGCTTTTCTACATCATAAGCAATTTCAGCAGTGGTGGTACGTAACTTTGTTTGTGGAGTCACTTTCTTTTTCGATTGCTTCTTTCGGTCCATTTTATTTAATATTATTTCTAAGTTAACGATAAGACCTTTGTTATGGTAGCAGACGTTAAAAATACTAAATTCATAATAGTTAATTGAGAAATAGCTACCGTAATATACCAGCCTATATAGTGAATATACATATGCTGAGAGAGAGAGAGAGAGACTCAATATTTTGTACTATGTGTTCATTATATTTGTACATTTCAACATGGCATATCTCAAAGTACATAGTCACTACTTGCAACTTGCCATATCCTGATACATGTAAGTTCACCCTGTCGGGTATTTAACTGCATAATGGTAATTTACCGTAGTGAATGAATCAATACGAATATATTTTAAACTACAGGGTTAGTATTTTATTTACATTTTTTTATATTTTTTTGCCAAAAAAGTATTTTTGTTACTTATATATAGGGGCTTGACTTCCATGTATATTTTTATAGTTTTTTATCTCAATAAATATTATCACCATACATTATTATTTTGTACAGTTTAATTCCATTGTAGCTATAAATTTTGGAAAAATAACCGAGTTTAACATTAATGTTTAATTTAAAGTAGATGTGACATTATCTAATTTATTAATTGCCCAATAATAGTCAGAAAAGGAATACCAAGAGATAGGCTTCAGAAATAAAACAAAAAAGAATTTTAATCAATCTTTCAAAACTTTGCTTTTCTAAATAAATATTATCCTTTATAGTATATCAGCAGTTTAAAAACAAATTCTTTTATTCAATCAATTCAGTACCAAAATAGATTGTTTATTTCACTGTTATTCTTATATTTCACTTAATATATTCACTTTATATATCCCTCTACAGATACAATATTTACATATGATTGTAGAAATTCATCAAACCTTTTGTATTTACTGAACAGAATTATATTTCGAATTTAAGTTACTCTGTTTGTTAAGATAACAGTGGCTTTTGATTCGTGATTTGTTCATGAATTGAAATTACATTTTAAATAAAATTAATACGGTTACATATTCAATTGTTGTTCGCTTTACTATTCTAGCTTTATAAATTGCACAACATGAAATGTTCGAGGATTGGAATATTATAGGTTCTAGTTGTTGAATATGCATGTAACTGTTTGTGGAAATGCATGTAACTGTTAGTAGGAATGCATGTAACTGTTTGCGGAAATGCATGTAACTGTTTGTGGGAATGCATGTAACTGTTAGTAGGAATGCATGTAACTGTTTGTGGAAAAGCATGTAACTGTTTGTGGAACTGCATGTAACTGTTTGTGGGAATGCATGTAACTGTTTGTGGAAATGCATGTAACTGTTTGTGGAAATGCATGTAACTGTTTGTGGAAAAGCATGTAACTGTTTGTGGAACTGCATGTAACTGTTTGTGGGAATGCATGTAACTGTTTGTGGAAATGCATGTAACTGTTTGTGGAAATGCATGTAACTGTTTGTGGAAATGCATGTAACTGTTTGTGGAAAAGCATGTAACTGTTTGTGGAACTGCATGTAACTGTTTGTGGAAATGCATGTAACTGTTTGTGGAAATGCATGTAACTGTTTGTGGAAAAGCATGTAACTGTTTGTGGAACTGCATGTAACTGTTTGTGGGAATGCATGTAACTGTTTGTGGAAATGCATGTAACTGTTTGTGGAAATGCATGTAACTGTTTGTGGAAATGCATGTAACTGTTTGTGGAAATGCATGTAACTGTTTGTGGGAATGCATGTAACTGTTTGTGGAAATGCATGTAACTGTTTGTGGAAATGCATGTAACTGTTTGTGGAAATGCATGTAACTGTTTGTGGAAATGCATGTAACTGTTTGTGGAAATGCATGTAACTGTTTGTGGGAATGCATGTAACTGTTTGTAGGAATGCATGTAACTGTTTGTGGAACTGCATGTAACTGTTTGTGGAAATGCATGTAACTGTTTGTGGAACTGCATGTAACTGTTTGTGGAACTGCATGTAACTGTTTGTGGAAATGCATGTAACTGTTTGTGGAAATGCATGTAACTGTTTGTGGGAATGCATGTAACTGTTTGTAGGAATGCATGTAACTGTTTGTGGAACTGCATGTAACTGTTTGTGGAAATGCATGTAACTGTTTGTGGAACTGCATGTAACTGTTTGTGGGAATGCATGTAACTGTTTGTAGGAATGCATGTAACTGTTTGTGGAAATGCATGTAACTGTTTGTGGAACTGCATGTAACTGTTTGTGGAAATGCATGTAACTGTTTGTGGAAATGCATGTAACTGTTTGTGGGAATGCATGTAACTGTTTGTAGGAATGCATGTAACTGTTTGTGGAAATGCATGTAACTGTTTGTGGAAAAGCATGTAACTGTTTGTGGAACTGCATGTAACTGTTTGTGGAAATGCATGTAACTGTTTGTGGAAATGCATGTAACTGTTTGTAGGAATGCATGTAACTGTTTGTGGAAATGCATGTAACTGTTTGTGGAAATGCATGTAACTGTTTGTGGGAATGCATGTAACTGTTTGTAGGAATGCATGTAACTGTTTGTGGAACTGCATGTAACTGTTTGTGGAAATGCATGTAACTGTTTGTGGAACTGCATGTAACTGTTTGTGGGAATGCATGTAACTGTTTGTAGGAATGCATGTAACTGTTTGTGGAAATGCATGTAACTGTTTGTGGAACTGCATGTAACTGTTTGTGGAAATGCATGTAACTGTTTGTGGAAATGCATGTAACTGTTTGTGGGAATGCATGTAACTGTTTGTAGGAATGCATGTAACTGTTTGTGGAAATGCATGTAACTGTTTGTGGAAAAGCATGTAACTGTTTGTGGAACTGCATGTAACTGTTTGTGGAAATGCATGTAACTGTTTGTGGAAATGCATGTAACTGTTTGTAGGAATGCATGTAACTGTTTGTGGAAATGCATGTAACTGTTTGTAGGAATGCATGTAACTGTTTGTGGAACTGCATGTAACTGTTTGTGGGAATGCATGTAACTGTTTGTAGGAATGCATGTAACTGTTTGTGGAAATGCATGTAACTGTTTGTGGAACTGCATGTAACTGTTTGTGGAAATGCATGTAACTGTTTGTGGAAATGCATGTAACTGTTTGTGGGAATGCATGTAACTGTTTGTGGAAATGCATGTAACTGTTTGTGGAAATGCATGTAACTGTTTGTGGAAATGCATGTAACTGTTTGTGGAAATGCATGTAACTGTTTGTAGGAATGCATGTAACTGTTTGTGCAAATGCATGTAACTGTTTGTGGAAATGCATGTAACTGTTTGTGGGACTGCATGTAACTGTTTGTGGGACTGCATGTAACTGTTTGTGGAAATGCATGTAACTGTTCGTGGAAATGCATGTAACTGTTTGTGGGACTGCATACCTGAAAGGTATTCACTTTATAAATAGGGTATTACACCTTCACCTGTATTTGAATGGTCCTTTTAAACACATAAATTGTGTACATATAGCACAGCTCTTCACTCCGTATCTCTAGAATTACGTCTGCATTGAAATGCCTGCAAACTCTCCCTCACAATTCAGTCCCCTTCTTTCCTCTTGAATGGCTTCATTGGCCACTAAATTACAGAGATTTTCGCAATCTATTTGAATTGGACATTTGGATGCCTTTCGCTGTATATATTTCGGCTGACGTGTGCGCACTTTACCCAATGTTAAATTGATGTGCATTCCATGCAGTCACCCTGCAGTTAGGATAACTGTACTGACTCTGACAGTTAGGATAACTGTACTGACTCTGACAGGTAGGATAACTGTACTGACTCTGACAGTTAGGATAACTGTACTGATCCTGACAGTTAGGATAACTGTACTGACTCTGACAGTTAGGATAACTGTACTGACTCTGACAGTTAGGATAACTGTACTGATCCTGACAGTTAGGATAACTGTACTGACTCTGACAGTTAAGGTAGCTGTACTGACTCTATCAATTCGGATAACTGTACTGACTGTGACAGTTAGGATAACTGTATTGACTCTGGCAGTAAAGGTAGCTGTACTGACTCGGACAGTTGAAGTAGCTGTTCTGATAAAAAGGGGTACTAGGGCAAAATGCCTGAGATGCATTGTAAACTTATTTCCAGTATGGTAATACTGGACAAAGATTTCTAATAAGTTAAGACAAGTGGAAATAAAGATTTTGTCTCAGTGAAAGCTCGTTAAATCACCATCACTTTGAATATGAACAAATTTGTAACTCTGCGTGCTTAGTGTAAACACTGTCTTATTTCGCTCTGTTTGTGATTTATCACTAAAATGTTTGTTGTATTTAAGAAATCACTTCATCTATATATATATAGTCTTTATTGACTTTTTTATTAGATACCTATAATCATCTTTTATTCTGACTTTTCTATTAAATATAAAGTATGATCATCTCATTATATTTATGTATATTAAAATAGTGTAGGGGAGAACCGGGAGCATTCGGGCAGTTTTTGTTAAAAACTGAATAATTCGTAAACTAATTAGAATTTTACTATTTAAAGATTTCTATATGTAGATAAATCATGTTACTTCAATTTGTATTAAGACTTTTTTTGCTGTTTAAACCTCCATTCGAAAGTTATAAGACAAAATGTAAGAGAGATTCAAGTGTCCGCGAATGCTCCTTCCTAGAGGGAGACTTCGGACAAGCTGTGAGGATGATTCGGACACCATAAAAATAGTCAAAACATTGGAAATTTGGGTAATTAAACGATAGGATTGAATTCGGATCTACTAATTTAATTAAAAGAAACCATAATGACTTGTTATTCACAATAATAATTCATCGTATTTGTTATTTTATCATATGTAATGATTGAATATTTTCTCAAACAGAATATAGATAGCCTATGAGTAATCACTGTGAAATTATCCTTAAATTTAATAGCTATACATCAAAAGTAAATGGTATAACTATTTCCTTTTACTTTGGGTATAACTATTTCCTCTTTCTTGGAATTCACCAAAATTAGTAAATTACATCTTAAATATTTTACCTAATGTTTAAAGTATGGTCCATAAAACTTGCTACACCTCCAATTTCAGCAGCTTTTCTGACAGAAAACCTTTTTTGAATTCATCAAATTTTTTGAATACCTTCTTTATTATGGCCTCTATCAGTTTTCCTTTTATAATGAAAAGGCATGATTACGATCGTTAAACTGTAAAATGAAGACACCAATATTAAAAGTTGTAACTAATCTTATAAACGAATGCTATTTCAATTAAAATAATTAACTTCCAGTTCAGAATGACCTTTTTAATAAGAATTACTTCAATAAATTGTAATGGTGGACTGAATCGGATACAAAGGGAAGGTTCGGATACCGTCCGAACCAACCTCACCAGAAGTGTCCGATTCATCCCAAATGACACTTCAAAATTAAAAACATTACCATTTTTCTAATTTCATTTGTATTATTTCTTTAACACACCAAACATAACATAAAATATTGATATAATTCATACATTTGAGATTGAGAATCAGTTTCCTATTCATATAGTCCACACACGATCCAATTAAATACGAAAAATTGCATCAATATTGAAGAAAACAGGAAATTACCCCTCGTGGGTGAAATAAAACATCTCCGCACTGGATCTTTCAAATAGCTGACATGTAACACCTCGCACACATTCAGTTGCAATAAGAGGTAGTTCCAACAATTATGAACATGTTTAAACGAGTTCTCCGAACCATCCCTATGTCCGAATGCTCCCGGTTCTCTCCTAAATTTTATTAGATATTCTTCCATATCATTTCTCTTAAATATTGTTTATTTTATAAGATAGCTATAATCATCTTCAATCTAAATATAGTGATGTTTATAGTTGCTTTTGAAATTTTACAGCAAATAAGTTAATTTCAATCTTTATATTATGTTAGTACTGATATGCAATTAACTACCTATGGTATAAAAAAAACCGGCAATATTTGTACTATTCAACTAACTACCTATAGTATTTGAAATACCGTTTAATAAAATACTACAGTATCCTTTATGGATTGTAACTGAGAAGTAAGAAGTAACTGTACATAAATTTTTTGAAATATTATTTGATGTTTATTACAATATAATGCACACTGTTCTTGATTCACCAAGAATCATTTCATTAAAGATATCACTTGAATATTTTTATATATGGCCCTTTAATTTAATATGAAGTTTATTCTTTAATTGTTTTTTCAACATTCTTTTACGTCATTATTTTACTAATTTTATTTTCTATATTCATATATTTTGTAAATAAGGCATTTTGCCCGTTAAGTATTTTGTCCGTTAGGTATTCTGTATACGTTAGGCTTTTTTTCCTTCAGGCATTTTGTTTCTATATGCATTTTGTGTGTAGGCATTTTGTCGGTTATGCATTTTGTTCGTTAAGCATTTTGTATGTAGGCATTTTGTCCGTAAGTCATTTTGTCCATGGGCATTCTGTCCGCTCACGATAAACAGCAACTATGTGGGGCAATTCAGGAACTTATATCCAAAATAATATCTTCATAATTGGGGATCATTGACTTACAATCTGTCATTAGAATCGGTGATAAGAAGATAATCTAACTAAGAAAATAAACAAATATCTAATTCTGATAATATAAATGGTTATTGTCTTTTGTCTAACATCTTCGACAAAATATCCTATCATTAATCTCTGAATTCATATACATTTTCTAACAGGGTATTTATAACTTTCTAGGATTATAAAGTCTGCTGGAATTTACTTTATGATTGTTCAACACTTGGAATAAATTATGACCTGGAATGTTTTTCATAGAGATGCTTCCAGTTACTAAAAGCTTCTTGCATTATTCCTTAGAATATTCTATTAGAGTAACTTTATAAATCAAACAATATAGAGTGGAAAATATAATATTGATAGGGTTACAAAACTGACGGAATAACTAAGGAGTAAAAGGTTTGGAGAGTAAAAGGCTTGTTGGTAAAAGGATTGAATAAAGTGGATTATAAAAGACTTTGATTTATATGTATATTAGTAATAGATTTCCGGGAAAATTTTGTCACGCGTACATCATTTTAATGAAATAATTTTGAACTTTTTTGTGTTACTTTTGAATTATTTGATTCAGTTTCAATGTCGCATTATTACCTTCGCAATCTTGCAGAAGGTTATATTTTTATCTGAATTTATTTATTTAATTATTCATTTATCATCTTGTTATTCGCTTACAAGTGTTCAACCAAATTGCCAGAAATTTGGTGAAACGATTGGTCCATGTCCAGTGACCTGCTGCTAGTATTTTGGGAGTGACTTGGTCAAAGGTCAAGGTCACGGTCATTTATAACTCAAAAAGTATAGAACCATATTGCATGCAACTTGGTAGAACGATTGGTCAATATGCAGGAACCATTTTGATAGGTTTTGGGAGTGATGGGGTCAAAGGTCAAAGATCAAGGTCAAGGCCATTTTTAACTCAAAAAGTGTTCAACCAAATTGTGTGAAATTTGATGGTACAATTGGTCAATGACCAGGAACGATCTGGTAGAATTTTGGAAACGATCCAGTCAAAGGTCAAGGCCAAGGTCATTTATAACTCAAAAAGTATTGTACCATATTCCACGAAACTTGGTGGTACGATTGGTTATTATCAAGTTAGCAGTTACTACAATTGAAGTAAAAAGTTAAAATATTTATTAGTATCCTGACAAATTTCAAAATATTTAAAGAAATGTGAAAATTTCAAAAGTTTTTTTATATAATATAAATATCTTAATTAAAAAGATGATTTTATTCAGAATACAAATAAAAAAATGCATAGAATATATTAAGGATAGATTATTATACAATATTTTCAAAAAGACAAATTTCTTATATTAAATACCCATCCATTTGCTCTGTTCACTTAGTTTATCTAAGTAATTTCATGCTATTTTATTCTGTGACAGTTCTGGTCTCCTCGGTGACAGTCTGGATTTAATTAAACTCTGAAAATGAAGTTTATTTTGGTAAATTTGGAATCATTTCCAAGCAGGTCATGCTTTAAATGAATTAATGTAGAGGCTTTATTTATAATTTTAATACTACAAGCTTTAGGTTCACTCGCAATGGAGAAGTTATATCTCTATATATACACTGTACAATAACCCTTTTTTCACTAATTGTAAATAACTATTTAGGTTATTCATGTTCGTATTTAGGAGAAATAATTATAGGAAGATATACCTCTTTTCAATGGATATAATATAGAATTGCAATCATTTGTAATATAAATATCTATGTTTGGCCTATAACCAGCCTTACATCTTAACCCAGTGAAAAACGGTACACGGAAAACTGCCGGGACGAAAACTGCCAGTCATTTATTGGCAATTTATGTATTGTTTACTTTTCTAAAATATTATTTGGTTATAAACATATTCTAAGAACATTTTAATTCATAAAAAACGGTGTCAACCTTTCGTTAAGATATTAAGGAGGCATTCTTTTTTTTTACAGTTATAACTAAAGTATATAGATATTGGATTACTTAATATTCAATGGAAATTAGTATTTCAACCAAGCTACTTTATTCAACAAACTGTAAGCCAAACTTCAGTACACACAAAGAAATTATAATTACCATTTTCAACTTATTTATTAGGACACGTACATGTATCTATACAGGATTTTATATATTTATAAGATTTATAATTTATATCTTGAATATTATAAATAAAGTGAATAATAAATCACTTATATCTATGTTCAATATTTATTACAGTTACAATATTATTCTCCATATCATTAACACTTTCATTTTTTACAATTTTCATTTATATGTAAAAGTATTATTAATTAATATGCAATCCAATTCGATTGAGTGAAATTGTCAGAGAATTAGGAAGGTAATAGTAGTTTGATAATCATAGATGTTGTGTTGAAAATTCTAAATATTCCACAAACATCGATCAAAGTTGTTTTACATAATATTATAATGAGTTCAAGTGAAATATTAAGCTTGAAGGCTTGTTCAATTCTCCAATTATAAACAAAAACGAAATTATCAGACACTAAACCCGTTATGAACTGATACTGTAGAAATGCGTTGTGTAAACAAAGAAATTACACTCTGTCCCTAATACATAATTTCTTTGTTTCATCTCTTAGTATTTTTTAAGAAAGGTTATATTTTTTAATTTATATCTTGTATATGATTTTGTACTGTAATATTTATATAATAATATCTTTTATATATGTTTCTAATCAATTTGTCTATATTTAACAATGTTTCTGTTTTGTATACTAAGTAAAAATGAATGTTCCCTTAACTCCTTTTAACTTGAAGCGAACTTCGTTCTTTTATAAATTAAAATGCTATTGCTGACTAAAGTCATTAAATTCACTAAGTGACAATCAGTTTTCCGCCTGGCAGTTTTTCCGCTTCGGCAGTTTTCGGCGTGGCAGTTTTCCGTCTGGCAATTTTCCGGACACCGTGAGAAACATATGGCAGGCCTAGGCAGGGTAACTGAAAACTTACCTCTAATGACCTTAATTAATATGAACGTGAAATAATTACTTTTTAATATAAGAAAACTATAAAGCTATTAGGTTGCCTCAATGATAGGCGTAGACATTGGTTCTAATAAATAAAAGCGTACACATATCTATAATCGGTATGAATTAAAGAAAATATATATAAATAATTCCGCAAAATACATCACTTGAAAGGGGACTGAAACATCATAGTAGGATTAAAGGATTAAGAACTATTCCATTCATTTTCCCAGCTAACCATATACTCCCGAGGGGGATATCACTCGCTAGCGAGGAACAGAGAGGGACGGATGATTTCAGACGTGTCAAAACGTCTGAAGTAGGATGTCCCACGGGGGATATCCCACGTCTGTCCCACACGCGGGATCTCTCTCTCCCACGCGGGATGTCTCTCCCTCTCTCCCACGCGGGACGTCTGTATCGGTTCCATGCTGGATGTCCCTCTCTGTTCCACGTCTGTCCCACGTGGATGTCCCTCTCTGTCCCACGGGGATGTCGAACGACTTATAAATATACTGACCATATTTAGGTTGTTGGTAACTAGGAAAGTATTATTAAACACCAGCAGGTAGCTAGATAGCTTTGATGAACATTAATAGGTAACTAGGTAGGTATTGATAAACATTAGTAGGTAAACAGGTAGCTATTAATGAACATTATTAGGTAACTAGGTAGGTATTAATAAATAGTTGTAGACAACGGGGTACGGTCAAGAGCCCCCCGGTCAAGAGCCCCCCGGTCATGAGCCCCCTTAGGTCATAAGCCCCCCCGGTCACGAGCCCCCCCCCCCCCCCCTCCATGTTTTTTTAATCCTTATTTACCTAGTTAAACAAATGAAGAACTACTTAGATAGAAATATCTGAGAGTTGCTAATGTAGTTTTTTGTATCCGCTAGATTGTTGTACTGCACACTTCATGATTATTTAATGACCTGGCAGATGGGTTCGGGGGGCGGCACGCCCCCCGATATACATATACTTTATGTCTAATCAGTAATGAACTACAAAAGTGTCAATAAGGATTAAATAATATAGGTAAATATAGGGGGGGGGGGCTCTTGGCCTGGGGGGCTTATGACCTAGGGGGGCTCATGACCGGGGGGCTCTTGACCGGGGGTGCTAATGACCGGGGGGGCTCTTGACCGGGGGGCTTATGACCTACACCCGTAGACAACTAGGTAGGTACTGATAAACAGGTGAAGATAACTAAATAGGTATTGATGAACACTAGTTGATATCTTGGAAGGTATTGATGGAGAGTACTGGGTATCTAGATGGTATAGATAAACAGCAGCAGGTATTCTAGGTAAGTATTGATGCAGTTTTAGGTAACTAGGTTGGTATTGATAAACACCAGTAGGTACTATGTATGTATTGGTAAACACTAGTAGCTACGAAACTACCTGTAGGCATTGATAAAAACTAGTTATTGGTAACTAGGTAAGTATTGATGAACAGTTGTTTGTAATTAAGAAGGTTTTGATAAACAATAGTAGCCTTGTAGGTAACTAGGTAGGTATTGCTAAACAGTTGTGAAAAACTAGGTGAGGGTTGGTGAACACTAGTATGTAACTAGGTAGATGTTGATGAACATCAGAATGTAGGTACTATAGGTAGGTTTTGAAAATACTAGTAGCTAACTAAGTAAGTATTCATAAACTGTAGTGGGTAAATGGTGCGAATTGATAAACGCTATTAGGCAACTAGGTAGTTATAATACAATACCTATGTATTGTGATAAACACTAGTAGGTAAGTAAGTTGGCACTGATGAACATTAGTAGGTAACTAGGTTGGTATTGATGAACACTGGTAAGTAACATGGTAGGTATTGATAAACAATAATAGATAACTAGGTATCTATTAAAAACACCAGTAGGCAAATAGGAATCTATTGAAATACACTAGTATATCTATTGATTCAATATATATATAATATTATACATATTTTCCATCATTAAGAATAAAAAAGAAAAGATACAAAAATAATAGAATATTATGTAATATTAATTCATAGGAACTTTATAAAAGCACGCGAGTTATCATATTGAATAAAGATCAACAAAATCCTATTTCTATCATGTCCATGATGGCTCAGCAGATAATGGATATGTCGCTGACTTCAATTCTACAGGAGACTACAGTTGCGAGTCTGCTTCCCGGGCACACCACTTCATTTCTTACTCCTTTTCTTTCCATTTAATATGTATATTAAAATAAAACTAATTGATATGAAGTCAAACGTACGTATAAACTATATGCAAGTAAGAAATTGTTGTTAAAGAAGCATTATCTTTTTTATTCTTATATATAGAGATATATATTATAGGTATACCCCAATTAAACGAAAGCAGCTGGAAACAGAAGAGAGATGTCCCTCGCCATCCTGCGTCTACAAGACGTGGGACAGCAAGGGATGCAAGACGTGGGACAGCGAGGGACATCCCTCTCCGGTCCCACATCTTGCGTCCTACGCTGTCCCACGTCTTACAAACGAAATGAGATTAGACGTGGGACATGTGGTTGTCCCTCGCTGTCCCACGTCCTGCAAGACGTGGGATTAGACGTCTGACAGCGGGTGACCCCTGTGCATACGGCAAGGGTTAGACGTCTGCAAGACTTCTGAAGTCCCCTATCCCACGTCTTGTCACACGTCTGAAATCCCTTTACAGGGTGGCGCAAAAAAAAGGAAACCAATTTTCAAATACAAACTATCAAAGTAAGAATTTTTCTAAAAGTACTATTTTATTTGTATAGTTTTTCTGCATCTTTCATGAAAATCTGTTAAACTCACTACCAAAATTAAAATCCTGCAGTGAATTGAAAAAATATTTATAAAAATGGCTTGCGCAAGGACGAAGTTCACAAAAAGACTTCAGAATAGATATACTTTATTTCCATATGGTAGTAGTATTAAAATTTAATAAAACTGATATTTTTCATATAATAAACGTTTTGTTTATCGACTCTTTCATTCATGCAAATACTTTTTAATCACCAAACACGATGTCTTCGCCAAAACGAGCATTTTTTTGCAGAAACCATCTTGAAAAATTTAGACTGCGGTATTATCAGTTCAAAAAGTTCGATCCTTGCATGCTTCTTGAAACTATGATACTTCACATCGTGCGTAACAATTCGGTGAAATGTGTCTTTATTGATGTCAAATTCATTTCTTCTGATTGATATATTTGAATTTTCAATAAATTGTTCATGGATAAGATTAGTGTTTTCATGTGTTTGTTTTGTTCTCCTGCGACCTAATCACTCTTTGTTCAAAATTAATTGGTTTCTTCAGTTTTGAAGTGATTAATATTAGTCAATATGGTTTTATAGTTGGTGAAAATCTTTCCGGAAAGCAAGTTTTAAAATGAGGTTGAATCTGTTTAAAGCTTTCAGTGTTTTAATGACTTGTCACAACAAAAACTCTGTTCTTTTGAAAGCTGCATTTTGAGTGTTTCGAATAGGAGATACAAATTAACGGCAAACTGATTTTATTAAAAATGTAAATTTTATATCAAACATCAATTCTCAAATGATAATTAAAGTTTCAATTGTCTTTTAATTGTTACAGAAAATAATAAAATTTAATGTTTTTACATCCATTTGAAATGAATTATACCTATTGTAATTTTTTCGTATATTTCGTCCTCGCGCAAGCTTTTTTTTTTTTAATTCGGTGCAGAATGTTTAATTTTTGTCCTAACTTTAACAGCTTTCAGGATAGATGCAGCAAAAGTAAAGGAATAAAATGGTCTTTTTAGAAAACTTCTAGCATTAATAGTTTGTAAAATAAGCTAGTTTGAAAATGGGTATTCTCTTTCTTGCGCCACCCTGTATAGCGAGGGGTATTTCCTCTATAGTGAGGGATATTCCCTCTATAGCAAGGGGTATTCCCCCTATATAGCGAGGAGTATTCCCTCTATAGCGAGGGATATTCCCTCTATAGCAAGGGGTATTCCCCCTATATAGCGAGGAGTATTCCCTCTATAGCGAGGGACAGACTGCTTTTGTTTAGCTTGGTAGTCATACAATTACAATTAGTTGTACGTTGCCTAAAAAATATTTTGGTCTATTTTTGGTTAAATTAGATACATTGTAATGTAATTTTATTGTATTGGTCTTTTGTGTTTTGAATAATTTTATTGATTTATGGAAATAAATATATTAATTAAGAGAATTGAAGATTAAGATGAAAATTTATTTTCATAATACTCCTGAATATATTTGATGAATGGCCATAATATACTTCCCTTCACGTTCGCCCATAATTCATTTGTAAGTCAGAATGTTTTTGAAGATGAAAAGAATACTGTTGAAAATCAGATTTAATTTTTAATTGTTTTATAATGTCCTTATTCAATAATGTCCTTTAAACGAACCATTATTTATTGTTAAAAGTGTGCACAGTAGAGTGTTAACCTCTTAGTTAAATCCCACGATAACTTTCTCGGATATTCCAGTTTTGAGAAAAATGTTTCATTCAAAATGTTTCCATTGAAATCATCGGAGCAATATAGCGCGTATTTCCATGCAACCAAACATGGTAAGAGATGTGAGTTTGGTTCACCTTATGCAGTAGCAATGAAGGTAAACTGAAAGAAGTCTGAAACGCTCGGGCGTTTTACAGATGATCCCAAAAACATTACACTTAAATGCACCATACGATGAATTTGATATATTTATTTCAATCTTATACCCTCCTCTTCGTGGTGTATCATACAATTACAATTATAGGTTGCCATAGAAACCATTTAGGTTTATTGTAGTCTCATTTCAATGCATTGTAATTAGTATATATTATTTGTTTCAAGATGTTTATATGTAGTAATATGGATTTAAGTCTAAGGAAATTATTCTCAGTTTTTAAACGATGGATGTTACAGTTTATTCACTTAAGAGTGCCTTTGTTGGGGCCATGCTTAGTTTAAGGTAACCCTGACACAGCTGGACATTTCAGAAGTTTGTTAGAGTACTCCATGCCAGTGGGCAGAGTAACATGCATAATGTATATCAGTGTTTACCAGGGACTACTCAAGCGAATTGAAGCCAATGACAGCAACTCTGCTTTGAATACCAAGTAGGCATCTATAGTCTGAATAATAAGTGACAATTGCATTTCTGCCCTAGGAACTATGAACACATTAACCCAAAGAGAAAGTTATGCTGGAACCATCGAAGATTGAAATGTCTTCTCTAAAACAATATCTTTAATTTATATCTGGGAAGTAAGATATAAAATGATTATAGGCGATACCATTGCATTATTTCATAATTTAAAACTAAAAGAGAAAACAATTTAATTTAATTATAATGAAGATTTTATTTCTCATCAATATCATCAAAATGATAGTAATCAGTCATTTGTGAAAATAAACTTATTATATTCTTGAAATAAATATCTATTACTTTCAAATGTCACCCATAAAAAAGACAACTGCATAAAATTAGAGAGATGTTATTGCGGGGAAGAATAAAATTTCTATGGACCCACCATATTTTTCTATAGGTTAAACATGAAATCCAATATCCATTTGCATGCTACTTCCAGGGCAGAAAATGGATATTCCCAAAATATTTTCGGAATATTCCATGATGATCATACTTTGATATTGAGGAAATGCCATTTTTTGACACTTTTATGGAATAATACCATAAATTACAAGGGAACATCTAGGGAATCACAGAGATGAAGATCAATGGAATAATGAAGGAATGCCAATGGAATGAGTCATCCATAGATGGAGAGGATAATGATCAAGGAATACTAATGGAATATGGCATCCAAATTAAGAGGGAATATTGAAGGAATACATATGGAATAAGTCATCCAAAGGAAGAGGAAATATTGAAGGAATACCAATTGAATATAACATCCAAAAGAAGTGGGAACGATGAAAGAATATCAATGGAATAAGTAATTCAAAGGAAAAGGGAATAAATGAAAATAAATAACTGAAACTATAAGTGGCCGTGTATCACTATTCACTGGTGTGGATAACTCAATTGTCACATAGCTACACACCAAGAAGTTTAACTTGAACAAATAACTTAACAAATAACTTTGTATAAAAAATCTACAAATATTAAAACTTTAATTACAGAACACATTACTTAAATCTAGGCATTTCCACAATAATTGCCCCTTTGTACTAGTATGAAATGAAAGAAACTAAACATACGGCAAACATTTTATTAAAATATCAAATAGCACATGATTTAGAAAGTGCTAAATAGAATTAAACAGAAATTAATTCCTGGGTTATAGAGGCTCTATCTATTATTCTATTTGCTGTCAGTAATTTTCACTAGATATATCTTGTTTATTTTAGCTCTATGGTTGTACTTTTCAATTTTTAGCTAAGAAAGGCTCAGTGGTTTATTTACCATCACCTTCTCATTTTCCTCTTCCATCAGTTAATGCAGTCAACATTCAGTAGTGCTTTTGTCTCTTTTTGCAAAATTATTGATCACTACAATCGATTGGTGGTAGCGTAGCCTGCTATGAGCCACTTTTCTGTGTGACAACTAGTACAAAGTCTTTTGTATTTGGTACTTTACTTTAACCTGGAGAAAATGTATTCAATCGAGCAATAAATATGGTCATTAATCTTAAATTCCTTCATATTCTCGACTATGAAGTGAATCTAGTGGAGTCAGTGCAGCTATAGTTTCAGTGCATGCACTTCATACTGGTGACTGGACAACTCGCCGCGGACAATTCGCCGTGAGGACAACTCGCCACTAGGACAATTCGCCGTCAAAACAACTCGCTGTGTAATTTATGATTTACAGCCGTATACACCATTTATTAATAAAAAATATTTTAAATATAAGCTGTGTTTTGTAAATTAATTATCAAATTTTCTTAGCAGTATTTGGAAATATTTTCTTTTTCATTTCAAAAGTTAAATATAATGTTTTTTTACTATTATATAAACATAGTTTGTGTTGTAAATTAACAATAAAATTTTCGTCATTCTATTTGAAAATATTTTACTAAAAATAATTTGCTAATGAAAAGAAAAAGAGTTCAGGTTTCTTAATTCTTAATACGTTTAATGACTTATAAAAATTACTTTAGTTTAAAACTAGTAGATTAGTGCAAATAAAGGTTATTCAACTACGAAGTCTTAGATTTTTGTCTTAGCTAGGTAGGGTAATAAGTTCACCTCTTCATTTTCCTCTTCTAATCGTGAGTGCAGTCACCGAGTGCTTGTGTTCCTTTTCATATTATTCCTTGGTAAGTGACTGCATCCACGAAGTGGCTTTTCTGCATCCATGAGCTTGTCACGGACTGGTGGTTGGTGCCTTTGTTCAAGGAGTCACTTTGCTTGCTGACTTTTCTTCCTATCCATTGTCAACTAGGAAGCCCTTCGTTTCGAAGCAGACGTTAAATACTTCTAAATTTATATTAATAGTTCTACTATTTTTTACGGCTTGATATATTCTCACAGATGTAACAAAATAAACTAATCAATTGGAATAATGAAATTTGTCAACTACTGTTTTACGTCAGTCTTGAGCTTATAGAAACCAATCATTGTTCATATTTAAAATATTTTCAAATCTATGAAAATGATGTATACACCGAAAAAACATAAATCACGCGGCGAATTGTCCTGGCGGCGAGTTGTCCTAGCGGCGAGTTGTCCTCACGGCGAATTGTCCGCGGCGAGTTGTCCGGCGGCGAGTTGTCCTAGAACCCTTCATACTATATAGTACACACAATGAAATGAAGAGGACATGTCTCTAGATTTGTAACTTCTTAGTCAACCATATTGCCAGAAACTGTGACAGTGGTACCTACAAAGAAATGAAATAATTAGTCATCATTTATCAATAACCTGTATTCAATTAGTTATTCCATAAATTTAATAAAAAACTAAGTGAAATTATTCTTTCAAATTTTAAAAGATGAAAGAGTAGATCGTAAAGGGAATACAGATTTAGATATAAAAGAAGATTTTGAGAAACAATATGGGTTAAGAGAGGGAAAATTTCTAATAGAAGTAAAACAAGAAATGGCTCATGAACGAAGAAAAGCTACTATGAACTTTATTAACACTGAAAATCATTATTGGCATTTCTGAAAATTTACTGTTAAACTTTAGTCAGTTTAAGGACAGGTCACTGAAGAAATAATTTTATGAAACTTTATATTTCACTTACAGAAGCTAAATAATATGTATTGTTTAACCTAGGTCATATTTAGATATTAATAAAATTGAATAATACAAAAGAACATAGTGAACCTATTTACAATCAAAGTATAGGATGAGTACATATATGAATGGAAATAGGACTACAAACTAAAATAGTACGGTAGGTACACCTAAGGTAAGTACTTCTATTCCGTTATCACCAGATATCAATACTTAACTTTAAAATAGTTGAGTGAAAATTAGTGACTTTTCCTAATTTTCATATTTTTGTCCAGATAACGTTTATTGCACTATTTTTCATTCGAACCAATCGGCCACTAATTTGGCATTATTAAGTTGTCTTTCAAAGTGAAAAGGTGTTCGCAGGTGTTTGTGCGGGTTGATATAAGTAATTCGGTACCTACAGTATCTAATGAAGTAGTTATTGAATAGATTAGAATTTAAGGATAGTGGCTATTTTTGGTTTTGGGATTAACTATTCAATTTAAAAATAAAGTTTAGCTGAAGTTTAAATGGACTTTTAAACATGGAATAGGAAGGGTAGCTGAGGTGCAATTATTGGAGTTTCATTATTGGGAGATAAATCGGTAAGGGGAGATTATGGGAATTTATTTTTAAAATTTATTTATACATTAAACGTAATTTTCATAGACAACTTAGTATTTATAATACACTTGTCCACAGGTCCACAGGATGATCAAATAACCAGTTCTAAAGAGCATCATCAAATCATCCAATCATCAAATCATTCAATCATCCAATCATCAAATCATCAAATAATCAATTATTGTTTGAAAAACTGGAAAGCCAAATTCACTGCATACTGACAAGCTAAAGTCACTGCAGCCAGAGCCAACCTAAGTCACTGCAGCCAGAGCCAACCTAAGTCACTGCAGCCAGAGCCAACCAAAGTCACTGCAGCCAGTACCAATCGAAGTCACTGCAGCCAGTACCAATCAAAGTCACTGCAGCCAGTACCAATCAAAGTCACTGCAGCCAGTACCAATCAAAGTTACTGCAGCCAGTACCAATCAAAGTCACTGCAACCAGTACCAATCAAAGTTACTGCAGCCAGTACCAATCAAAGTTACTGCAGCCAGTACCAATCAAAGTTACTGCAGCCAGTACCAATCAAAGTTACTGCAGCCAGTACCAATCAAAGTCACTGCAAGCAGCTAGCTATCAGGAAAAAGGATAGTAATTTCTTCAGTTGATGTGACTGAATTTCCATCTCTCCCATATTTTACGCGTGTGCCCATAATTTACGTGTGTGCCCATAATTTACGTGTGTGCCCATAATTTACGTGTGTGCCCATAATTTACGTGTGTGCCCATAATTTACGTGTGTGCCCATAATGTACGTGGGTGCCCATAATATACGTGTGTGTCGATAATTTTCCTGTGTGTTGATAATTTACGTATGTGTCGATAATTTACGTGTGTGTCCATAATTTATGTGTGTGTCCATAATTTATGTGTGTGTCCATAATTTACGTGTGTGTCCAAAATTTACGTGTGTGTCCATAATTTACGCGTGTGCCCATAATTTACGCGTGTGTCCATAATTTACGTGTGTGTCCATAATTTACGCGTGTGTCCATAATTTACGCGTGTGCCAATAATTTACGTGTGTGCCTCTTTTAACGTGTGTGCCTCTTATTAACGTGTGTGCCTCTTATTAACGTATGTGCCTCTTATTTAGGTTTGTGCCTCTTATTTAGGTGTGTGCCTCTTATTTAGGTGTGTGCCGTGTGTGCCTCTAATTTACTAGGGTGACCGTTATTTACGTGTGTTCCTTTTTTTCTCCATTACTCTAATTGGTATAAGGTGAAATTCATGGAAAGTATTTCTTAGGAAGTAAAATTTTTCATTCGATTCATGTGACATTCCCTCATTGTTTCAAGAAGGAATATTCCAATTGTTCCAAGGAAATTCCTTCATTCATTCTTGGGAATACTATTAAATGTAACTATCTTGATAATTCTAGGGATATTTATGGCATATTCAGAATGGAATACTATCAAGAACATATATTCAAAGATTATTACAATTTGTTTCGAATGGAATACTATAGAAAATTATATTCCCTGAGTATCCTAGGATGATATCTGACCGAATACTGTAACTCTCCAATATTCCAGGAATATTTCCTCATATAAGAATTTGAATATTATCCAATATTATTGTTACAGGAATATCCCGCCATCATCAAACTGTGAATGGGTGGGAATATTGTAGATATTAAGGGAATATTCCATGAATAAAACCTTCTTGTCTGGGTTATAATATGCGCTATTCATAATTACAGAATAATACTATTCCATCAGATATGAATTATTAATGTGAATAATATCCATACTATATCGCTTTATAATTAATGCAACTTATTAAATAACGGCATATATCAAAAATTTAAATCTCATTAGGTGGATTTTCAATTTGTTATTATCTGTTTAAATTAGCATATCATATCTATTGAGTTTGAGTTAATTTTTCTTGGGCAAAATGATATTAGTAAGCAATAACATTATAGTATACATATAGATCAGTAATTTCTGAACGAAAGGATGTACAATTGTACATAGTAAATGCCTTACATACATAAAATTTGCGAATTTTCAGTCAAGATGGAGCAGAAATTAATGATGTGAATTTGTTATTAGAGTGCTCAGAGTTTAAATAGTTATGAAAAAATAATTACATAAATGTTATCGTAGATATGTAGGGTCGGGAGGGGCGAATCTTGCGCATTAAAAACTTTTGGGTTTTGCAACTTAGTTTTTGCAGATAGACAAATAATATTCGACATGAAGAACCGCAATAAGGCCTTTTATACACCATCCAAAGGACAAAAAATTAGCATTTGTATAATCTGAGTTATTGACGAAAGTAGTGCGCAATTGAAATTGTCCTTGATGGGGCGGTTCTTGCGCGCGAGAGGGGCGAATATCTGCGCACCCATTAATTCCTAGTGAAAAATAGCACTATTGAGTGTCTAGATACTTACTATAAAATAATTCCAATGTGCTTAAAAGCATAAACAATCAAATGATTCAAATTCAAAACTTGAGACAAACTTTTTTTGCCCTGTTTACGTAAAGTTTGTTGAATGTATGTGTGACGTCATGAATGTTGCTTTCTATTCAGGATTAATTTATGCTTGTAATATTAGTTTATCTGAAGTATGACACTATTATATTTACTTATTATGTAACTATAAATATAATAAATAACTAGATGACGGGCACTCATAGAGCGCATACTTTTGCCACCGCTTATAAATGACCTTGACCTTTAACCTGTTCACTCCCAAAATATAAACAAATGATTCCTGAATATTGAAGTATCGTCCCGCCCAATTTCAGACAATTTGGTTGAATTCTTTTGTGTTATGAATGACCTTGACCTTTATTTTTACCTGATTGCTCCCAAAACCTAATAAATTGGTTTCTGCCAGGATAATTACCAACCGTCGACCAAATTTCAGTTACTTTGATTGAATACATTTTGCGTTATAAATCAACTTGACCTGTAACCTGACCGCTTCCAAAAACTTATTAAACCGTTCCTAGATATTGACCAATCGTCTTATCAAATTTCAGACCAATTGATTGAAAACTTTTTGAATTATTGAGTTATAAATGACCTTGAGCTTTGACCGGATAGCTCCCAAAATTTTACCAGATGGTTCCTGGATATTAGTCAATCGATCGTCTTACCAAATTCAAAGTAATTTGATCGAAAACTTTTTGAGTTATGTGAGCAACAAGAGGACAAACAAAAATATGTCGCCCAAATGATAACCTTACGCAATCTATGAGAGTAATAATTCTTTTTATATGTCAAATATAGCATATATAACCAATTTAGAATACATATCTAAAACGTTATTCAAAATACTGTTACACTTAGATATTTTCACTTTATGTCTCTGAAATTACGATAATAAGAATATAGAAGCAAATGGGTTTTTCGTACATCTATTAGGTTACGTGGAATATTCACTTGAATTGTAAGGTCGGGGAGATACCCAGGCCAAGAGTGGGTCCATATGTACTGAATCCCCTAGACCTAAAGGTTAGTCGTTGAACTCTAGCTTCCAGTCTTTCAATTCTTTCAAGAAAGGTAAAAATGTATCAGAATTTGAGAGTATAATGATACTATGAAGGTAGTAAAATTTCATCCAGAGTTCTGTCCCTAGTCTTGTAATAGGTAGAACATTCCACAACAATA
The DNA here is from genome assembly GCA_947561585.1 of Caprella mutica. Classification (NCBI taxonomy): domain Eukaryota; kingdom Metazoa; phylum Arthropoda; class Malacostraca; order Amphipoda; family Caprellidae; genus Caprella; species Caprella mutica. Next base: position 94,884 of record CANNZV010000953.1, read on the forward strand.
TTATGAGGGCATGTTTCTGGGCGAAGACCAGATCGTCGGCAAGTATTATTGTTTTACTGTTTTAGGACCAAAGGTATTACTGTTTTAGGACCAAATGTTCCCAGGATAGAAGAAGAAGTTTAAATCGGGTTATTAGCAATAGCTTTTGACATTCTCTTTCAAAGAGGAAGAGTTTTTTGGTCTGTCTACAAGAAGGTAGGTTGACCCACCTAATTCCTTTGGTGTTTTTCAAAGACCAACGGTTCTGGTTCTGCGCCAGAAGATCTCTGCTACGTCCTTTTCTATGAATTCATCAGTTTCGTTGTCAATAGTACCAACGTGAGCCTTAATAGTTATTCACAGAAGTGGATTATTGTGGTTATTCACAGGTACCCCAGTGACCACAGTACGTCCACACTATGATTTACCCGTGTGGCTCCTTGTCCTCAAACAAGGAACAGCCTTTTAGGCCACTATGCTGTTTCAATAGATTTCATTCAGAAATCTATTGGTTTGAAATATGGCGCTGAAGACGCCAAATTTCTTTGCGACAGAATCTTGTCAATTGACGTGATCACCACTCATGTGTCTTGTTTAAGTAGTAAAAAAGTTCACCATCTTGTTGGAAGATAAATGATTGATTTTTTTTTTCATCAATCCAATAGCTGGAACCACAATACTGTTAAAAGAGGATTGATCTTAGGCCGTTCTCCACGAAAATCAGAGGAGACTCCCAAGTTTTCGAGATAGGGAAAATCTTGGATATCTTCTGATCATGAATATTGAATTGGGTTGGCTTCAATAATGAAGAGTTTCTCGTTAAAAAAAATCTATTTCATACCTTTTCGTGTCCGCTTTAAGCTCTCTGAGAAGGACCTTTGTTCTCTCAAGTCTCTTTTGCTTTTTAAGAAGTGTGAGGACTTAGTGTTCTCTCATTTTGTAGGAAGACAACTGAAGATCCTTCGTGATGATGGTTCTAATTGAAGTCTGTATCACATTAATGTATTTAGCTATATTTTGAATTTTTTCAAGTATTTCTTCGAGTCTTCAATATTGCACAAACATTTTAGCCATTTTCTTTATAATACAAGTACTCCCATTTCTACACTCCTAGGACAATCCTCAGAAGTGACAAGGTCAACGAAGCTACTATACACAACATGGTGCAATATCGATTTGCAACTTTTAAAGGTCCCCTCCGAGCAAATTATTTTATTGCTCGAACCAACGAGGCTAAGGTTTCTTATCATTTTACTGCAAACCCCATAAAATTTGATTGCATATTTTTAATTTTATATGCCTTTAAAAATTTTTATAATCCAAACTCTACAAAACCTACTTTACTTCCGACTTTCTAATTTTCAGTCTGAAGAAGAAGAATGTACACCATTTGTTTTGATTGCCAACCAGGTATTTGGTTTAATAATTCTATTTATTATTCGTTTAAAGGTTCAAATTTGGATAAACTTATTAGAGAACGTTCATATACTATTAGAAACAATTAATATCTTAAAAGAAGGCCAAAAACGCATTGTTAGTTTAAAAATCTAAATTTGAAATCAAAACAAAGAGTGTACAATCTTCTTTCTCAGCGTCAGATTGGAGATTCGCTCGATTGTTGATCACAGAGTATTAAAAAACTTTAAAAGCAAGTAATAAAATATATACTGAACCGAATTGTATGCAGTTTACGGAATAATGATCGTAGATCTTAGTTCTATAATATTATGTAATAAACTCATTTTTTTCCCAGAGCCTGGAGAGGACCTTTAAAAGCATAATGATATCAGTATTGGGTTTCCCTGTACGATGGTTTAACCCTGTCATTTTAGACCTGATATTTTCGATTTTATTAAAAAGAATCGAATAAAAAGATTATATAACTATACTTAATGAAAAAGCAAATGATAAACATGTATAGTGATGTTTGATATGTTTAACTATAAATTCACAGAAAAGACTTATTAATGACTTTAAATTCACCATGATTTACAATTTCATATTTCGACCTATTATCTGAAATATATGTGGAATGTGTATGTTTTTAGTTAAAAGTGAAGAAATACACATATAGAGCATAATATTAGGCATTAAAAACTGTTTCATGGCCTAAAAATAAATTTCTATAGTGCGCAATATTCGCCCCGCCATGCAAAATATGGTGGGGCGAATAGTTGCGCACGGAAAAACTCCGCTAAATAAAAAATTAGAAAGTCTAGAACCTTGTAATTTTAACTGAGGCAATTAAAGTCAATGATCATCATGCACTAAAAACTTCAGGTCATTATCTGGGATAGAAATTTTTTTATGACAAATTTATTTTTTAGGGTAATTCGGCAAGATGAATTTTCGACTAGGTACTTTTCATATGGTCTCAAATGTGATTTATTTCAACTATGTATAAATGCCTGTAAGCTGTTATAATTTTATACTGAGTTACTACATATTTGAGCCGGTCTATGACTATTTTTGTTATTGGGCTAGCACATTCATAGCCCTTTAAACATGTGGTGCGCAAGATTCGCCCCGTGTGCTGCTGCGCGAGATTCGCCCCTCCTGACCCTATATAACATTTTCGTACTGTTTTGTTATCAATTTCATGTAAATCTTTCTCATGATTATTTAAACTCTAAGCAGCAGGGAACTACCTTCATCAGGTATCGAAACTATTACCTCCCCGATTTTTTTTAGAAATTAACCAGCAATGCTTACAATGTGTGATAACTTTACCAAAAATATCAAAAAGAAACTAAATTAATGCAATTACCACTTTAGTTACAATAACAATATTAGGTACCATTTTATATTTTCATTTTCTCTGAAATATTCAGAACTATTTAAATGAGTTAAAAGGTATTCTCTTTTGAGGTAAAGTCATTTAAGTTCACTTCCCTCATAATGTAAGTACTTTATAAGCTAATTAGACATGAATTATTCTGAACGAAAAAGTTATTAAATATATTACAAGCATTCATATGAGCAAATTGTTTTAGAACATCATCAACTTTTCTAGTAAGTATAATTACGAATTCAATATTTAGTGTAATAATAAAACAATGTCTCCCGTTACAAAAAATGATGGGGTTTAATTTCCAATGAGGGAATAAAACGTTTCATTTCTGTAATAGGTTATTTCTTGAGTTTTAGGTTTTTCAATTCTTACCTCACTAATAGGTGTTCATAAAGATATATTTTTAATTTAATTGCACTGTTTTAAAAGAGTTGTAAATAACCTCACATGAAAACATGTACTTCAATATCGACTATTGTAAATATTTCATTTTAAAACAGTATCCTATGTTCAACCTAAATTTATTGCTACATAAATTTTAACAGAGTAAAGATAAAATAAATTGATAAAGTTCATCAAATACTGTAAAAATGATTTGTCAAACAGTTTATTTGAATTATGCTAAAAACCATTGTAAAATGACTCAATTCTGTACAATTCAAGAATTCATGAGTTACATTAAATTACTTCAAACTAAATTATAATGTAATAAATCGAGAAACTAATGCCCAATAAATGTGGACGTTGAATGTCACTCCTAAATGTCTCATAATGCATCACACTTTTACCGAGCCATAACTGCCCTATCGAATCGCTTTAATGTCCAATCAATAGTAAATTACGAGTATTTGAAGGTAATTACGTAATTATCTCTACTAGGCACTTTGTAGTAACCAAATATTTGAACATTGATGGATTGAGAGAAAGATTAATTTGTGCCACCGAATTGAGTTATTGATTGAAATAAATCATTTTAATGACCCATCTATTTTAAAAAGTGTAAAGGTCACAAGCTTTGAATTCTGAAGAATTAGCTTATACTAAAAATCAAGATTACCAAATAAATACGTCTCTGCAAGAAGATGCATAGTATGCAATTAGGGATAAACTTTTAAAGTGAAAAACATTTTTTTAAATATACATTAACAGTTATACAATTTATAGTCGACAATCTAGTCATTCTTTGGTTAAGTCAAGATCCTTCATGCTTCTCTATCAGAATAAAAGCTATTGAAATCCTACCTACCAAACAATTTACAGAGGTTGTAGATTATCTTACATACTGACTAACTTTCATAGCAACAATTGGGATGTCGAATAAACAGTTCTTGCATAAATTATATTCAAGTTAGTTCATTTCTCAAAGCCAATTGAAAGAAGAAACTTTTTGTGTACTTTTTCGATCTTCTCGATTTGGTCTGATTCTTAAAAACTCCAAAACTTGACTATTTTCAACTCCTGACACATGAAAGAAGCTACATTGATCGGTAAAAGAAATACTAGAAGTACAAAAATCAGTGTTAAAGCTGAATATCTGATGTTCGCTGAACTATACAAAAAGAAACTTTACCTAATGAATTAATGAAAAACTACTTATGAATTGATGAGTGTTTGTTAAAAGAATAGGAGGCATATAAAAATCTATATGGGTTTTATTTAATAATTGTTATGTATTCGCTAATCGCATTACTTTAATAGTTGAAAGTTTAAATAATGTGATTTTTTTCGGTCCGTGAGGATAAGGATAAGTAAATTGAATAATTGCATTCAGTTGAAGTAAATCGATCCTAACTTCCTCATAATTTTTGTGATAATTTCTTAGCAGGAAAGTCATAGTGAGCCATGAAGGAAAATTAAGGGACCGATCAATTTTTTTGTGCATCGTATATTTAGTACTAAGAGTATGTTGAAATATCAAAATGTATTCTTTCTTAACCCGAATCAGACTGACAAAATTTTGGTCTCAAAAACACTGTGCGTCAAAAACTACGCAATTATTGATATTTAGGAAACCAGCGGCTAGAATTGTATAATTTTTATTTAATTCATAATTCTTATTAGATTAATGTACTGTGCAAAAGATTTATACCCAAGATTGATAGGAACAAAGTTACTACATTGAATGTAATCTGTAAGAACTGTGTACGTTACTTAATTTGGCAGTGGGGGTGAAATTAGGGGTAGGGGAGGGTGGTCATCAATGGGACACTGGGAACAATGGGACATGCTGAATAACTTTTTTATTTGAGGGTAATTTTTAACAAAATCTTAGTGGTAAATTAAGCATACTTCAGTGCATTCACTCGCATTGCATTCAGCGGTTGGGGTGCAGTCAGCCCTGTGTAAAAGCGAAAACGTGTTTTAGGGGTGATAAAACTAAATATTTCGTACTTTGTTTCAATTGTTATAAATCTGTAAATTTAACATATAATGCTTACGGCATTTTTACATGATATTAAGTAATATGTAAAATATGATCATTTGAAAGGATTGCCTTTATACCTTTGTAGTTGAGCCGCTATACCCATATGTTTTCAAAATGGCGTCATGGTGATCATTGGGACAGAAAATTTGGTTAACAATGGGACAGTGACTTATTGTCAACCAAACTGTCTAGTTACTCCATATGAATCAATATATCTATTTTTATGATACAATAACGTGAACTGTAGCTTCAGAGCTTCTTGTAGAAACAGAGCTTCCAGCTGAAGCGGGACTTTCGATCATGTTCAAGGGCTTTAGCAATCTGAGGTCATCACAAAGCACTACATAGAGAACAAATTTCACTAATAAAAGAAAAAGACTCGGCATGATTGCAACGGATACACCAGAGAAAGAAGAGCTTTTTGCTGGTGCCACTAAGGATAAGGCCTTCGAAATCACTTCATAAAGTATCTGACGTAGATGGCCTGTGAACTATTGTTCTTGGTCTGGTATATAACTCTTAATCTAACTGATCCATTCGTCTGAAGAACTCAAATCTCCACCGAAAATGATGTAAATGAAGATTTATGCACTTGTAGAATTTGAGGCGACTTCTAAAACGTATTCTGTTGGACAAAAGCATGAAAAAGATAAATACGAAATATTGATGTTAGGCGAAGATTCAAGTGCAATGAGCTTAATTTTCCAAATGTTCCTGACATGGCTTCGGTGAAGTTAGAGGACATTAATCTGATATTATATGAACTAACTAAGTGTGGGACAACATAAAGAGATAATTCGAACTTGAAATTTCACCATAACCTCAACAATATACAAGTTTGATAAGCTGTACCATCGTTCACCAGGGCATGTCCCATTGTTCACCAGTGCTGTTATACAATGGGACAATTTTTTTTGTTTTTTATTTAATTTTTTTCTAGTCAACAGAATATGTGATAGCATTCGAGTTGGGTTCATTTTATAAAGGAATATCTATATTACACATGGATTTTTTATTTTTCATATTATGCCCATAGTAAATGAAATATCAATCTTTCTGTGTTTTTTGTCCCATTGATGACCACCCTCCCCTAAACACGATGCGTGCGAGTTCCCACATCTAGAGGTTGTGTGAACGTGCGCTGTTGCCAAGTCACTGTTATTCTGAGGACAATTATTTGCAAATAATAACTACATATAAATTGGTAATTATGGTTCTAGGTATATTGCACCCCGGTATTTTCCACCCCGGAATATTCCACCCGGTATATTCCACCCTAGGTATATTCCACCTCGGTAAATTCCACTCCTGTGACAATGTTCATTAGAGTGTCAATAAAAGTCAAAGATTTTATTTTCAGATGGCCATTTGTTAAATAATTCGTATACATGAAGAAATAATTCAGACGATATTCTGAGACAATTTGACAATATTTAGAGGTGCGAATTAATATTAATTTTGCTTTAACATGAAACTGTAGTACATGCTCTTACAACAATGGTTGAAAGAGGTGTGGAGGGAGTCAACTGGCAGAGACAACCCCATTCAATGTTTTCCCTTTTTCCATATCTTATAAGTTGCTGTTTGGAATTCTGGGACAAAAACTTCCGTGGTCAAAATCTCTCAATGTAAAAAAGGCAGTGATCCCCCAAGTCTTAAAACCCTGTACCCATTCCAAAAAATCTCCGGGTCAAAAAAAGCCTTAGGTCAAAAACCATTTTACAACACTTGTACTCGATGTAAAAATATTAAATTCAAAATTAAATTAAAATAACAAGAAGTACTTTATGACATCATCTTGCAGTTAATATCACTGTTGTGTTGACAATAGTGAAGAAAAACAACTTGTGATTGAAAATAAATATATCTCAACTTATAAAGAGTGTTTACACAACCTTCTCTCTGCTGTTTTATCACATGTGTAGTGAACAATAAACAGCTTGTTACTGACCAACGAAAAGTTTAATTTAAAAAATGAAAGTTACCTAGTATTATATAAATTATTAGTAAATGATTAATATCAATAACTAACAAACCTAACCCGTAAAGTGGGGTGGAACTTACCGGGGTGGAATATACATAGGGTGGAATATAACGGGGTGGAATATACCGGGGTGGAATATACCGGTCACCGGCAATTATATTTAATTCTGTTAATTGTGATAAATGAAAGAGAGTTAAATACTAATCATTCCTTTGTTTCCTATTCTAAATTGATTGTCAGAACAATAGTATCTTACGAATTGATGATTATGAGACACATTATGTTTGAAATTAGCTAGACATACTTAATTCTTATATGCTTAAGATAATTGTAATAAAAAAAATCAATATTAGGAGCAACAGTTACACTCTCATCGTTATAGTACAACACTTCTTTGCAACTGAGGCAATTGGTGCGTAGCGACCTCCGTCACCTATGTGTACCTAGATGCGTTAGAGTCTTGCGGGAGTTCTGTGGGGATAGACACACTGAACATATACTCATTGAATTATAGAATACTATTCACTTTCATGCTTGGCATAATGTTCTTGTTGTCATATGAGAAAAAATAAGAGTATGACCATTTGCAAATATATCTAATGAAAAAAAAAGTCATGTAATCTTAGTTGATTCAAATCAGAGCAGAGAGATTCGATGATTATTTTTCTAGAGTGGGTCGTGACATTGAACAAAGTATTCTGCCTCCCCTTGGTGATCCACTCGATAATGTCACCTCACAGATTAATTCGTTCTTTGTTGATTCTGTATCCGATGTGGGGATTTAATTGATCATCGGTAAACTTAAGAATTCTTGTTATGGTATTGACTCAATTCCAACATTCATCTTTTAAAAAATATCGCATATTGTTTCTACTTTTTTGTCAAAACAAATTAATAAATCATTTTCTGATGGAAAATTTCAATGTCATTTGAAAAAGCAATATCTGTATTAAAAAGTGGATCTAGTAACAATCCATCAAATTACCGGCCAATATCGATTTTGCCATTAATTAGTAAGATTTTTGAAAAGACAATTATTGTAGTTAGACTAAATAAGTTTCTTGATACCTAAGTACAATATAATTAGTGATAGACAGTTTGGTTTTAGAACTGGAAGAAGTATAGTTGATGCCCTAATTGATTTTTTGCAAACTGTGTATGATAATCTGAATTAAAAAAAAAATGTTTTGAGTATATTTGTCGATTTAAAGAAGGCCTTCGATTCTGCCAATCATGAAATTTTAACTCGTATTAGGGGGACATCATTATCGTGGTTCAAAAGCTGTTTGAGTTCAAGAACCCAATGTGTCACAATTGGTTCTCACATATCTAAGGTTAATAGTGTTGATGTTGGCGTTCCTCAGGGCAGTATATGTGGACTGTTATTGTTCTTTTTATACATTAATGATTTTCCAAACATATGCGTTAATTCTAAGTTTAATTTATTCGCAGATTATACAACAATTACTTTTAGTAGTGTTGATTAGTGATTACACCAATCTCTTGACTTTGGCTAATTCAGAAATGAATAAAATATATCATTGGTTTGTAGATAACCGATTAAGCTTTAATGTTAGTAAGACAGTAGCTATGCTTTTCGCTAAAAGAATGTCCGATATAATAACTCCAGCTTGTATCAAAGTTAATGACTCTGTAATAGATTTAGAGTCTGCTGTTAAATTTCTCGGCCTTCAAATTGATTATAAATTAGATATGGGTGAGTATTTATTGAGAGTAAAATATCTAAAACTATAGGTTTAATCTACCGAATCCGAGATTGTGCTCCTGAATATGTCCTTGTTAAACTTTATTATTCCTTAGCGTATCCTTATTTTTTGTTTTGTCTTGTCATTTGGTGTGGAACCTGTGATGTTCATCTTAAACCACTTATTACTTTGCAGAAACGACTGATAAGAGTAATTACTCATGAAGGCCACTTGGCTCACACAAATCCAATCTTCCATAGAACCGGAATTTTAAAGTTACCGGAATTGTATAAGCTGGTTGTTGGTGTTTATATGTTTAAAAACAAAAATGACACTAGATTCGAATATTCTCATCATAATTATACCACCCGTAATAGTCATAATCCAATACCCGCATTTCAGGGGACCGGCCCCCGAAGAAATCTCAATTTTTTTTTTTTTTATTGTGTAAATAGTTGCTTTATAACCTTCTTATAGTGTGTGCAAAATACCAGACGTATCGTACATAACTCTAACCCCCCTGGGGAGAGGGAGAAAAGGAAAAGTGGGCCGGGGGGGTAGGGAGTCAATATGTACTCTAAAAACCATCTCTCAGCCAATTATAATTCGTAATAATTAATTATCTCGCTATATCTGGTATCTAACCTACCCCTAGATAACGCCCACACCAATTAATGCAAAGAGAGATTAGTCAGTTGTCCCCCAACCTTCGAAGCGGATGGATGCTGCGTGTCAGATCATCAAACTTTGAAAGGAAATTCCTACTAATTCTGATATCTACAAATCTTGTAATTCAAAACTCTACCCCTGTTTTTTGGTTGAAGCTAGAGTATTGCGGTTTTTTGCATTCGATTTTCCATAATGATATCTACAATATGATCGCCTTCGATTTTCGAATTTGTTGTAGGAAAATTTTTCCGACAAAATTTGTTTTTCAAAATTTTTTGATTTACTTTTTATGAAAAAGTCGAAATTTAGAAAACCCATTCGAAAGGCAATCATATTGTAGATATCAGTATGGAGAATCGAAAGCAAAAAACCGCAATGCTCTAGCCTCAACCAAAAACCAGAGGTAGAGTTTTTGAAAATGGTTCGAAATTTGTTCGAAATTCGAATAACTCGTTTTCTATGGGTCTAATCGAAAAAATGTCACGAACAAAAACGATAGGGAATTCAATTTTATATATACATACAAAGTTTAAGAACCATAACTTCAATAATAAATTTTTTTCAAAATTTTGGGGACGGTACCCTTTAACGTTTGCGTGTATGTGAGAAATCTATAACCTATGCAGGTCCTAAAATATGGAATACAATTCTTTCCCATATCAAAGATAATTCCAAAATATATAAATTTAAAAATGATTATAAGAACTTTCTTTTATCAGACTACATGTAATTGTAATTACCAATGCCTATGATAATTTTTGTCAGGTGTTTCATTACATAATTTGAAATGTGTTTGTCTATATTTTTCTATTGAGCAGAGTCAAATTTAGAGTGCATTGTAACTTGATCTTTAGTTATATATATATTTTTCTTAATTTGTGATTTTTTTGGTAAAATAATTAATAGTCGATTGTCATATTTTTTTTAATTTGTGTTAAGATAGTGATACAGTCTTGAAGCTAGTACCTCTTTGCCCAAAAAGTTTTTCTTCATATGGGCATGAAGAAGATTGTTTTTAATCATTGTATTTTTTATTGCATTTATATTATGTACCTTATTTTCTTCAATAAAGAATTATTATGTACATGCAAGTATTTAATCGCTTTTATAAAGTCTTGTCGAGCTCAAATTCCACAATCAGTCTTTGAAGCTAGGGTTAAGATATAATAGATACAAGACACTTTGTACATTTTAATATTCTGAAAATTCCTTCCCGAGGCACCTGATGCAACTAAGTGATACTTAGTGGCTTACAAAGTGATGCGGCTGTTATAAAAAAAGAGGGTTTACAGCCTTGATCTTTTCAGATCTTTTTGGCATCAACTATATTTGTTCACTCGTTACCTTGCAAATCAATTTCAAAGTGAAAATAATATAATGGTAACTCATAAATGTATCAACTTACCAAATGAAATAAAAATAATGAATTAGAAAAAGACATTGAAATTTCGTTCTAAATCCTTATTCATGAAAGTAACTTTGTTATGAGTTTCTTAATTTAATTGTTTTCGCTAATTATAAACAACTAATTTGAAATATTTCACATTAAAAATTTTCTTTGATATGTGAACACATCAATTAATATTAATAAAAATTAGATCAAAGCCTATTTAGAAAAAGAATATTACATTTAAATGTCAACCTTTGAAATTTGAAAAGTAATAATTTTCTAATTACTACTTTATAATAAGAATAAATTTTATGAAATTTATATAAACAAAAGATATAACTAGAATTTCAACTTCCATTTAATTTCAAGAAATTCTCTTTGTATAGATCTAATTAATTAATATGTTTGAAAATGAAAGAAATAATAAAAATATCACTCTCAATAAATTGCAAACCTTATTACATAAATGATAGGAACCGTTATGTAAATTATGTAAAAACAGACCTAATTTTACTATTCACTTTACAAGCTTAATATAAGCATTATAGATAGCAACTGCTACACCGGCGATAAACTTTGGGGGAAGTTGCAGTGTTTCTTCTTGATATTAAACTGGAAGAAGAATTTTCAGAAGTTGTGAGTTATTTTGCTGATAATTAAATATGGGAGAAAATTTTGGAGAGAAGTTAGGAATATTTACCTGAGACTGATACACTGAGATAGAGAGACTGATGCACTGAGATACAGAGACTGATACACTGAGATAGAGAGACTGATACACTGAAATAGAGAGACTGATACACTGAGATACAGAGACTGATACACTGAGATACAGAGACTGATACACTGAGATACAGAGACTGATACAATTAGGTACAGAGACTGATACACTGAGATACAGAGACTGATACAGTGAGGTACAGAGACTGATACACTGAGATACAGAGACTGATACACTGAGATACAGAGACTGAAACACTGAGATACAGAGAATGATACACTGAGATAGAGAGACTGATACACTGAGATAGAGAGACTGATACACTGAGATAAAGAGACTGATACAGTGAGATACAGAGACTGATACACTGAGATACAGAGACTGATACAGTGAGATACAGAGACTGATACATTGAGATACAGAAACTGATACACTGAGATAGAGAGACTGATACACTGAGATAGAGAGACTGATACACTGAGATAGAGACTGATACACAAGGAGTCACAAGGATAAAGGGACCATCAAAAGGCACAATATGCCCATCCAAGGATGGCCCCTGTGCACAGCCAGCTGTGCGCTCGACGTTGGGTTTACAACGAAGCAAGGTGAATCTCTCTCCATCACTTCCCACTTGGAACCTAAGCACTCCAAACCGTACTCCCAAACCTGACAAAGGAAGAACCTCCACCAGGCGTAGGAGCAAAGTTTGGGTACAATCATTAGCTCCAAGTTTTATCCTGGACTTGGTCAGTCAAACCCGCCAATCACTGCCACCTTCACAGGGGCCGCCCGAAGGCATTCCCTGAGACTGTGACAGGACGCAGGGTGTGACCTGATCTCTAGCCACGGAAAGGCGCCAGGTTTTCTCTTAGTTGGTTGGTTGGAGTTAAATTAAGAGTGCTATCAGACAAGATAGCTAAGACTCTCATTTCAACTCCGAGGTCAAGTCATGGAGGCGCTTGACAGCTCAGTAAGCCAGCTCACTGAGTATCCTGTCAAGTTGCCTTTTGAATGTGTCAACAGTCAGGCTGCTGACAACATTTCTGGCAGTCTGTTCCAAACATTACAGATCTTTACCAGCATAAAATTCTCCAGCTGAGCAGTGGTGAACCGAGGCGGAACCACCTTCCACCCGTGGTTGCGGGTGGGGTTCACACACAGTGAAAAGTAGTCTTCGGGATCAACTCGACTTATCCCTCGAAGGATCTTAAAAGTCTCAATAAGTTGACCCCTTAAACGTCGCTGCTCAAGCGTGAAGAGGCCCAGGTCTTCTAACGACGTGCGTATCCCTTGGATCGGATTTCAGGTACAAGTTTAGTCGCCCTCGCTTGCACCCGTTCCAACCGCTGGACATCTGCTCGCAACGTCAGTGACCAGAACTGTACCGCAAACTCCAAAAGAGGTCTTACAAGAGAGTTGTACAGGGTGAGGACTGTCTCTCTGTTTCTGTATCTGAATTGCCTATTGATGTATCCTAGGATCTTGTTTGCTCTCTTCTCAGCTTCCAGGCACTGTCGAGAGAACTTGAGATCCCTGGTGATCATAACTCCAAGATCCTTCTGTACATCAGTGGGTCCTTGGGCTCCATGTAGCGTGTATACAGCTTCAGCGTTCCTACGACCAGCAAGAAGTACTCTACACTTGTCCACATTGAAGGGCATCTGCCACTTTTCCGATCATTCTCCAATCTTGAAAAGATCTCGTTGGAGTTGTCCGACGGCCTCTGGACTTGCAGCGTTGATGCCAATCTTTGTGTCATCAGCAAACTTGGATACCCTACGGACGAGTCCTACGTCAAGGTCATTTATGTAAATAATAAAGAGCAGAGGACCAAGGACTGAGCCCTGGGGAACCCCGCTGGTGACGGAGCTCCACACAGAGGCCACGCCATTGACCACCACTCTTTGTCGTCTGTTTTTTAGCCATTACCTGATCCATTGTAGAACTCGACCACCCACACCAATAGCTGCTATTTTCGCCGTTAACCTCTTGTGAGGTACCTTGTCAAATGCCTTCTTGAAATTAAGGTAAACGATGTCAACAGCTTTGGATTTGTCATGCTCCTGAAGAACGTAGTTGAAGAACTCTAGTAAGTTTGTCAGGCATGACTTCCCGCGAAGAAAGCTATGCTGACTCTTTCCTATGAGCTGGTGTTCTTCCAGGTGATCCACAATCCTATCCTTGATGATGGATTCTAGCAGCTTTCCAGGAACCGATGTTAAACTAATCGGCCTGTAGTTACTACTGTTTGTGGTCTCACCTGTCTTGAAGATTGGGGTCACATCCGCGATCCTCATGTCGTCGGCGACCTCGCCCGACTCCAAAGAGACATTGAAGATCTGTTGCAGATGTGCCGCCAAACCATCCTTCATGTTCTTCATCAATGTCGGTAAGAATCCATCAGGACCAGCTGCCTTGTTAGGGTCCAGCTTGCCAAGTTTCTCCACTACCTTCTCAACAGTAGAAACAATCTCAGTCAGTGTCATTCGTCCCTCGTAGTGGACTATGGGGTCATGGGTGCCAAGCGCATCCTCCCTGGTGAAGACACTGACGAAATAACTGTTGAGTTCGGCTACGATGTCGGCATCCGAAGTTGCCAACATACCTTGGGTTGTCCTGATTGGTCCAATGGAGCTTCTGGTGGGCTTTCTGCTATTAACGTAAGCGAAGAACTCCTTAGGGTTGCCCTTACAGGCCAATGCAACCCTTTGTTCTTCCGCTACTTTAGCTTGCCGCACCATTCTTTTGACCAATCTCCGTTGGTATGTGAGAAGTATCTCAGTTTCCGGTGAAGACTGAATCTTGAATGAGATGTAGAGTCGTTTCCTTCTCTTTATCTCTCTGCCAAGCTCGTTATGGAACCATTTAGGACGAACCTTCATGGAACCACCTACCCTTTTCCTAGGATGCATCGGTCCTGGATCGAGATCGACTCTACTCAGATTCAGCATATTTCTATGAGAGATCTTCTCTTGTTCCACTTTGACTCCCACTCTAAAAGAAACGGCATTTTGGTCACTGGTACCCAAACATTCACCAACCGAGACCTGAGAAACCAGATCTTCGTTGGTAGTGAATATGAGGTCCAGTGCATTTTCGACTCTAGTGGGAGTTCTTACCATCTTGGAGAGGAAGTTGTTGTTTTAAAATTCGATCAACCTACCTCCCTCTCTATCCGAGACTCTTGTGCTCCAATCCACTCTGCAGTTGAAATCTCCAAACACAATGGCCGTTTCATCCTGCAGAAGGTCAGTGAGAGCAGCGTAGAAATTTCGATCGTGGTCTCTCGTCTGGTGGAGTAGTCTGTAGAGCAGGTAAAGGTGGAGTGTGACTTCCGCTTGCACCTCTATCCCTAGTAACTCATACGGTGAGTCGATGGGTATGAGTGCCGTGTCAATGTGACAGCGAACATAGATCATCACCCCTCCACCTGCTCTGTTGCCACGATCCCTGTGGAACATCTTATACCCGGGCAGGTGATACTCTCCCTCAAAATCTCGTCTCTCAGTGTCCAGCCAGGTCTCAGTGATGCAGATGACGTCGAGACATTCAACAGCCACCATACATCTAAACTCCTGCAGCTTATTCCTGATAGACCGAGCATTGAAGAGTATCATTCGGAGGTCCCTCATCGACCTCCGAGTCCTAGCCCATTCCCTGGTTTTCATCGGCGCAGTCTTCATAACCTGAGCCGTCGTCAGAGTCATCAGGGTCTGGGGTCGGCTCAAAGGGATCTGGGGTGGGGTCAAGGGGATCTGGGGTGGGGTCAGGGGGATCTGGGGTGGGGTCAGGGTGATGTGGGGTGGGGTGATGGGGATGTGGGGTGGGGTGATGGGGATGTGGGGTGGGGTCAGGGGGATGTGGGGTGGGGTCAGGGGGATCTGGGGTGGGTTCCGGGGAATCTGGGGTGGGGTAAGGGGAATCTGGGATGGGGTCAGGGGAATCTGGGTTGGGTCCAGGGGAATCTGGGGTGGAGTCAGGGGAATCTGGGAAAGAGGGGTCAGATTTCCTGGATCGTTTCTTCTAAGCGCCCTCAGGGCTTACTGTCTGGCTTCGCGCTCTATTGGCATTACCTTGCACAGATTCCTCACATCTGAAGGTGGGGCCATCTCCAGTGCCAGCTGTAGAGGTTGAATGAGCCGTTTCTGCTTGCAGTTCCTCCTGTCGAGGCTGTGCTGCACTTGCCTTCGCCGCTCCCCTGCCTTGTCCTCTCTTTCTCTTCTTATGATTAAGGTCCTCCTTCAGTGGTTTGTGAGGCTTGAACAGCTTCACAGCCAGCTGTTCGGCAAATAAATTGCTGCCTCGTCCACTGAAGTGTATCTCGTCCTTCCAGTAGAGATCATCTCTTCCGAAAAACGGAGGCCAGAGGTCAACATACTTGAGGCTGTAGGTCCGACATAGGTTACTCAGTCGACCATTTATCGCCTGAGCTCTTCCATAATGCTCATTAGTGGCTTTCCTCCTAGGCAAAAGCCCCAAAACGATACCTCTGTTGACCTTGGACTTAACAGCACTAAGTAGCTTATTAAAGTCCTTGACTATACTTTCAATAGGACCACTTTTCCGTGTGTTCAGGAACAGGTCATTTCATCCGATTGAGACAATCAGAGTATATACTGTTTCTGTATATGTTCAGTTTTTGGATCTCCTGGACGATCCTGCCTATCTTGGCACCAGGGAAACACAGTACTCTGTTCTCGCGACGAAAATGCTTGTAGCGTAGGCGGTTTGCCTCCCTACGGGTGAGTCACCCACCAGGAGGTTCACGGTCTCCCTCTCTGGTGGAACCGTAGCTCTACCTTGCAGCTTCGTTTTGCTCTTCCTCTTCTCTGTGTCAGGACGGCTTTTTGTCCTAACACTTTTGGCAATGTTTCTGCCTACATTGCCGTTTAAATCTCTGGCTCCTGAGGTAACTTCCATAGCAGCTACAGAAGTGGGTGGCATCTGGGGGACAGGATCCATCAATAGGACGCTCCGGTAAGAATGCCTCTCAGAGTCATCCTTTCGACCTCTTCGCCTCCAGGGACGCCAGTCTGATTTCTATAATGTCCATTGTGGAATCCTTGATGTGAAACCGACACTCCAGAGGGACAAGTAGCGATTTAAAAGTGCTGGTGGCGGTGCTAGGAACAGATACCCGATTCTCACCCAGCTTCTCTAGGAGGTTTCTGATTTCCTCGGCATGTTGTACCTCTTGACGGTCTAAACTTTTACGGAGGTCAGAAATGACTTTCTCGTACTTCACGAGTTCTGCGGCCTGACTCTCAATTTTGAGAAAGAGCTCGCAAAAGAGGCACACGATCGCAAAAGAGGCCACTGCCTTTCCCTCCTTGAAGTCAATTGACCACTTCTTCATGTTGCACCTGAAACATTCATGCTTCAGGGCACTAGGCCTGTTTTTCCCCTTCTGGGGTCCAGGTGGGACGTCACGGACTCCTGCATTTTTCCTTCTCACTCCTGATCTAGTAGCCTGACTACCAGATCTTCTGGTGCTCACTGTCTGAACACCTGCACAGGGTTGTTGTGCATCGGCAAGAGTGGGAGATTGGGGCTCTCCCAAGCCACAGGGGTTTGAGTTTTCCATAGAATATTTAGATTTTCCAACACTACTATCTCCCCCGCCACCACGGACGGCAACCAGGGCAAGGTATATGGGTCTCGTAAGTACAGAGACCCACCTCAGGGAGTATAGGAGTGAGGGTTGCCTCTGCAGCGGTCAGAACGACGGTTTCCCCCCAAGGCAAGACCTCTCACCTTGAGGAGGAGGCAATTTGCCTCTACCCCCGTTCTTTTCAACTGGTTTAGCTCGATAACGATAGTATCAAATCAATATTCAGTTCAGATCAAGGAGTTTGCAGGGTCGTTATAAGGATTTAAAATCACAGTTACCTTTTCTTAGCCTTCCTCTTTAGATTTGTGAGACTTACAGGGCTAGGGGTGGTTTTATATCGGAGTTTTCCTGTTAGTTAGATACAGTTAGATACAGAGACTGATACACTGAGATATAGAGACTGATACACTGAGATAGAGAGACTGATACAGTGAGATACAGAGACTGATACACTGAGATACAGAGACTGATACACTGAGATTCAGAGACTGATACACTAAGATACAGAGACTGATACACTGAGATACAGAGACTGATACACTGAGATACAGAGACTGATACACTGAGTTACAGAGACTGATACACTGAGATAGAGAGACTGATACACTGAGATACAGAGACTGATACACTGAGATTCAGAGACTGATACACTGAGATACAGAGACTGATACACTGAGATACAGAGACTGATACAGTGAGATACAGAGACTGATACACTGAGATACAGAGACTGATACACTGAGATTCAGAGACTGATACACTGAGATACAGAGACTGATACTCTGAGATACAGAGACTGATACACTTAGATAGAGAGACTGATACACTTAGATACAGAGATTGATACACTCAGATTATATACAGGAGATATTACCCTGCAATGAATTTACCTGTAGGGGAGGACCAGGTGAGTTCGTACAGCGGATGAATCCGTACAGGGCCATAACTCAACACCTGCTATGTTCCAACCCGTTGAACCTGAGTGAACCTATTCATTATAATGAGTGTGTGGTATGTTACTTCGGTGAGAGGTCATATATTTTTAGAACTAAAATGTTATTTTCTCACTACTTGAGCTAAGCCATAGCAATTACAATTTACTATCTAGCAGCTTTATATGGAATACTAGTATTCACTAGGATATTCTCTACGTATGTAAACGTTAACATTAAGTTACAACTCATTAATATTCGATGTATTCCATTTTGAAAATAAAATAGTAGTGTGGGTGTCAACGTACAAATATGTACGGGCACATCTTCCTCTGTACTATTTTACCCCATTATGTACGAATTCACATCTGTATTTATTTTTCATGTATGCCTCGAGTATATACACGTAAAAGAATAAAACAGTATTCTTCCTGTGATGTTGAACAGGCATATAACGTCTGGGAAAATGGAACAGCAGTACGTAAAGCTGCTAAATTGTATCAAGTTCCTACGATGACGCTGTAAGATGCCACAAAGAGATCCAGAAATAGTTCAGAATTTGATAAGCTTAAATTAGAAAAGAAAGCCTATACCATTGAAATAGTAATGGAAGTCGCTTTTTCAGAATATGCTGAGAATAGTTCAAATCATTATCAGTGCAACCAAGTAGAATATGTACCATCCACCGAGCCTGCTCCTGTTTCATCATCCACCGAGCCTGCTCCTGCTTCGCCATCCATCGAGCCTTCTCTTGCTTCACCATTCACCGAACATGCTCCTACTGCACCATCCACCGAGCATGCTCCTGCTTCACCCTCCACCGATCCTTGTCCTACTTTAACCATCAATCGAGCCTGATCTTAGTTCACAATCTACCGAGCCTGCTCCTTTTTTACCATCTACCGAGCCTAATCT
Organism: Caprella mutica; assembly: GCA_947561585.1. Lineage (NCBI taxonomy): Eukaryota > Metazoa > Arthropoda > Malacostraca > Amphipoda > Caprellidae > Caprella > Caprella mutica. The sequence continues at coordinate 114,010 of CANNZV010000953.1, forward strand.
TGCTTCATCATCCACCGATCCTTCTCCCACTTCAACATCAATCGAGCCTGATCTTAGTTCACTATCCACCGAGCCTGCTTTTACTTCACCATCTACTGAGTCTGCTCCTATTCACCCGCCACCGAGCCCGCTCCTACTTTACCATCCACCGAGCCTGCTCCTACTTTACCATCCACCGAGCCTTCTCTTACTTCTACCGGAACCGAGGCTTCTCCTATTTCACCATCCACTGAGCCACAACAAGGACCATCTAGATTAAATGCTTCATTTTTAGGAACATATTTTGAAAACAATCGGCCATTCGAAAGAAGCTCCTCCTAGAAAGAGCAACAACAGAGGCAGATAACCAAGAAGGTCAATGATAACAACTGATACCCTAGAAAAATAGTCACTGAAAGAGAAACAAATTTCAACAAAGAAATACTCAAATTCACCAGTGACAAAGCGTGGGCTTACGATGGAAATTGACGCCCTATAATAATTTAGTTCGGAAGACATCGGTGATGAAGCATTTTGTGATTTTTTGTTATCTCAAAAGTGTTTTAGTCAATTGTAAGGATACAGAATTCAAAGCTTCTGTAATATTTTCCATACGATATACGAAATTCTTACTGGATTTGCCTTTTTTCCCTCTTTTTTAGTACAGTACGGAGTGATACTCTCTGCATGTACGAACTCACCCGCACTTCCAGGTGAGTTCGTACACACGAATATATTATAGATTCGAGTGTGAGTTAGAACAAACTTGTATCCCGAATATTTAAGATTCTACATATAAGCCTTTAATTAAAGGAAAAATATACGAACTCATCCGGTTCTCCCCTAATGAATTTACTGCAATGAATCCGCGATGAATTTACACTGATCCTTAGAAATTAGATGTACCAGAAAACACATCATTGAAATTTAGTCTTTCATTACTCCGTGGGAAGGATTCATATAGACTCAAGGCAAGGAGAAAAATTTCCAATATTTTATGATTCATTTTCGAATTTGGCTATCTAAATAGTAAGCTAATTCTAAAGTAACACTTATCTTTCTCCACTGCAAAAAAAAAAAAATAATAATAAAATGGAACTTCAAATTTTCAAAGATTCTCTAACTAATATTTTTTTAAAGCTTATTTAAAATATTTCATATTAACAAAAAATTCCACCCTAACTGAAATATAAATTTAAACTATAATTGACATGATTGTGAGTGTAGCTTATCACCATAAAGTTACATTTTTTTGTTAAATTGTTCATTTTTATCATATTCTTTCTATACACATATACATTGCGACAATTAGAGAAGAGAAAGGCATAAGCACGATGTGAAGATGAAGATGCAAGGAGACAATGTACTGGTGAAGGGAGTTTGGAATGGCAAGAGGAGATATGGAGTAGGATGGTGGAAGAGAAGATAGAAATACATGGAGTTGGCTGAATTGGAGGTGGAGGAATTGGTGAGAATGAGTGGGAACATAGTGAAGAAAAGAAAGTAGAGAAAGGATGGATGGAAGAGATAACGCAGAAGAGCACACTTTGGCTGTATAGAGAGAAAAAGAAGAAGATGAGAGAGGAAGACTGCGAGGAATGAGAGAGGAACAGGATATGGTTCATTGCTAGAACCAACTACATGTAGATAGAAAGCTTAAGAAGAATGGACAGGGTTGAGGAAAGATGCATTATAAAGTATGGGCCACACAAATGTTTCCTCTTTTTCAAATACTTATAAATCGTTAACCAATGGAAGAAAAGACTGTTTTCTTGGTCTCTTTATCTCCGCCTCTTATTGTACTATTAACTGGTAAAAACTATTTTCAACTGATGGACATAGTTTAAGAACAGGTAAGCAAAGAGTGAGGGTGACTATTTTTGTCCTTGCGCAAAGATTATTCTTAGAGCTAACTCTGTGATTTTAATTACTAAAAGGCAGTGAATAAAAGGAAATAGAATTATAATGGTAGACATTTTAATACAAGGTGTTTACACTTCTTCCTTAGAAACTATTTAGAAATAGAACAACTTCAGTTACATTTTGATCTCGTCGAAGTTTACACTCTGAATATTCGTTCTTCGCTTGTTCATTGCATGGTTAAGGCTCGTTTCACACTTGCATTTTTAACAGCGCGGAAAAAAAGCTCTTACGAAAATGTGTTCACACTTGCGTTTTTCCATCGTTGAAGTAGGAATTTAATGTGATTTTTCCATTATCGATAGAAAAGATGCAAGCGTAAACACATTTTAAGAAGAGCTTATTTTCCGCGGCGTTAAAAATGCAAAGTGTGAAGCGGGTCTTAACCATGCAATAAACAAGCAAAAAACGAATAATCATAGTGAAAACTTCAATGAGATCAAAATGTCACTGAAGTTGTTCTATTTCAAAATAGTTGAAAAGGAAGAAATGAAATCACCCTGTATTAAAATGTCTACCATTATAATTTTTTTCTTTTATTCACTGCCTTTTAGTAAGTAAAATCACAGAGTTAGCTCTAAGAATGACTTTTGCGCAATGACAAAAATAATCACCCTCACTCTTTTTCATCGTTTATTCCATCATTATAAAAATTATAAATTGTCCTCGTTATAAAATTGGTATGACTTTGCAATTAGCCTACGCGGTTTTATTTTTTTTTCTCCTCCGCCAATATCCTTACTAGTGTTATCTCTTTTAAAATGAATGACTTCCCCTTATATTTACCATCAATAGTGTTACCCTTTAATTAAGTCACTTCGGTTATATTGGTATAAAATCCATCACCAGTGTTTCTTTCTCATTGCGGCTTTCATTAATATTCAGACGTGACTTCAATTAGTGAGTCTAGCTAGTCTCACACTCGCAATTAACTTACATTCAGCACATCAGATTAAGTGGGTCTTATATCAAACAAAATTACTATTCATGAAATGCTGAACTAAAATTTCTATTTCCACATAATATCTCAATCCTCAGTTAATATTGTTTCAATTAACTGCATGATCTAAGTAAGACAATTTATTCATATAAACACAGACTACTTCTATGGAGTAGGTAGTCTATGCAAATAAATAATCTTTTAAAATAAAATTTTGCATTAATTCAATAAAATATTAAATTCTATTATCATATAATTTTTTTTTTTTTTAACTAATCGTATTTTCGATTGCTTGATAAATAATTACGCTTCTTTATTAGAACAAAGTATTATTTCTTTAATAATATTATAGGATATATTTATTGGTTTCTTTTACAATCAAATAAATTAGTCAATTATTTATATATATTAAATTCTACATTAAATTAGATTTAGTATGTATTACATTCCTCCACATTAGCTTCAATCAAATTCTAGAAAATACACGTAAATAAAATCAATGTCTACCAATTAGTTATCCTAAAAACTAAGAAAATTGAAATAACTAAAATGAATGAAATGACAAGAAAAATACCTAATCATATGAAAATTAAAAATAACGCATAGTTCCAATTAAAAAAGTCCATTTATCTTTAGATATTATTATATCCTCTGAAGAAATAGAAGAGTCTTCTTGTCTGGCAAACTGCACATTCCTGCTTTTTTTTTGTTTGTTTCATGAAAGTTCACATGTCATAGAAAAAGAAAATTAATTAGTAAATCGCCTAAATATTTTTGATTATAACATTATCTCCTTTCTTGAGGTTAATTTATATATTATATTTTCAGATTTACCGATCATGTGGGATAGTTAAATTTTGAATATAAATTATTCATCAATATTTATGTTACCCAAAACTTGAATTTTGTTCAAAACAGATTGACTTGAAAACAGAAATCTAAATAATAAAATATACTTTTTTTATTATATTATACTTTCAATGTACTTTTATAAATCAATTCTAATTTAAAAAAAAAATTCAAATTACTTTTCGAATGATGGGATAATATTACTATATTTTATTTGTCTAATGAACGAAATTTTAAAAATAAATATTAGCAATTAAATTTTTTTGATCTAAGCATAACTGAAACTATTTTCAAAATGATATTATATTTGGAGTCACTCTAGTTTTTAAAACTATGTTAAACGTATTTGAAAGTAATATTTCTTGTTAAAAATAATGAATCATACTTTATTTATTAAAACAGTTCCACGTAGCTGATCTTTTTTCCTGAAGTCCTTTTTTCTGACCATCCTGTTGACTTTCTGACCTTAATGACTTAAAGTCATTTCAGCTGTTGAATTGACTTTTCTCACCGATGGCAATTTCAAAGTTGCAATGAAGTTGGAGAGAATTTGCCAAATTGAAAAAAAATATATATATTCCGGTAAGTTAACTTCAATACAGACTTATTACATCCTGGAAAACAATAGTATAGAAATATTAATACAATTTTAATCATTTCTTCTAAAAAAATATTCCTAATTATCATATTCTTTTTATATAATTAAAAGCTCCACGAAATTAGGTAATAGTTAGTGATACAGTGTTTTACAAAGTAATTCTTAATAGTATAAATAAATCTTATCGTAACTTATACAATTTAACTACTAAACATTGGTCATATGACTAGAAGTTAATTTTAAAGTTACAAGTAATTCATCTATAGAAATTCCATAAATTTTATTCTTCCTCCTCTCTGTTCAATCTTAAAATTAGGCACCGAAAATCTCATTCATTTTACTTTTACTTCACATATTGTGATTTTATATCTTGTTTTCAAACAATTTAATATCAACCATATTTATTTTAAGCTTTTACCGGATTATTCATTTAAAATAACCTTAAATAGATAGTTTACTAATCTTTCTTCTTTTATTATCCTTACCTTACTATATCTCATAAAACTTTTACGACTTCATCTCTGGTGAGTCAAAATATTCTTCAATTTAATTACTTTAATTATTCAAGTATTCTTCTAATTCTTTTAACTTAGCGTTACATTACTGTTTTATTATATATAGTTACACTTCTCAATTCATATTAGACTCAAATCAAACGGTTCGACATTTTCAGGTTACTCAAACCTTCACCAGCTGTCTTTATTTATAGTATTAGGTTACTGAGTAGTAGTTTTCTATGCCGTGAATTTCTAACTTTTCTTTTATGAGGTAACAAATCTCAATGTCGATCATTTAAAACAATACATTAATATTCTCAATAAACCTGTCTCATTTCATATCTAATGTATTTACTTTTACGACAATAAATAAACGTTTTTAACTTCGTAGTTTAATTATCGCGTCTCTGTTTTATTATTTTAAGCTTCTTTCTAATAAACGTTTCCTTTACCAGCTCTTTCTGTTATTTTAATTCAGTTCCAGTATACTGTAATACAATTATTGAGTATTCGATACCCTTCGTGTATTTAATAGTAACCAACCACATCAATATCAGTTTGAATAATACTTTCAGTACTGATATTTAATTCAGTTTTAAAAATACATTTCTACACTCTCTCTTCCTATATAAAATAGTGAATAGTTTGGTTTACTACAATTTATTTCAATATTTCAATTGAAACTTTGGTGTTTTTATTTTATTTTTTCTACCATTTTTTTGAAGGAAACGATTAAAACCTCTGCAAATTTTTACAATCTATGTAACTACAAATATGAGGGACGATTTACATCATCCGACACCCTCGTGAAGCTATAAGAGGCACAATGAACGATCCATCAACATCTAGAGTTATATGATTTCCTTTCAATCTATTTTGACTTGCTACATTATAATGACTTTCATTTTAACTATATTTATGTTTCAATTTTTTACTTCCAGTTTATTCTACAGGGTGATTGAAAAGTATCTCCAATTTTTTAAATAACTATAATTGATTTTTAACTATAATTTCTACAATTAAATAATATTAGTTGAAGGTAAGTTGCACGTAATTATATTTACAATTCAAATAATAATGTGAGCGTATATATTTCATTCATTAAATTATCGATTTTGTATATTTCTTTATTTGAATTTTCATTCATTTAATTATCGACTTTGTATATTATAATAGGGAGTTACTTTTCTTTAATATATACTCTAGCTATGAATCAAATTTTATTTCTCATAGACCAATACGTATGTACAAGATCGCTAAATATTATTAAAGGTGGAATTCTTGTTATTCTTTATTGTTTTAATTAATGAGGCTGATGTTTCATATCATTTTGCTGCAACCCCATGAAATTTGATAGATTTTCAATATTTTTATAATCAAAACACTCTGCAATACCTGTTTTACTTCTGACGTTCTAATTTTCAGTCCGAAGAAAAAGAATGTACTCCGTTTGGCTTAAATGTCATCTAGGTAGGTATAGTTAATAAAATAGTATATATTCATGTAAAGGTATAAAATTTGAGAAACTCAATTAATTTAGAAACATTTATATATTTCAGGAGGTATTTTAAATCATAAACAAATTTCCAAAATGCATTGTTCGTTTATAAAATACAAATTAGAATTAAAAACAAAGAGTATACAATCTTTTCAGAGTCAGATTAGTGTCTCGTACAAGTGTTGCACACAAAGTATTAAAATCTTTAAATGTATAAAAAAATATATACTGAACCGGTTTGTGGGAATAATGAACCTTAGTTCTATAATATTATGTAATCACTAATATGATCCTTTACCTTAGTTCTATAATATCATGTAATCACTAATATGATCCTTTACCTTAGTTCTATAATATCATGTAATCACTAATCAGATCACTTTATTCCTGGAGCCTGGAGAGGATCTTCAAAGTGTTTTCATTGCCATTAAGTCATATGATAAAATAAACACTGAATTTGAAATATATTAATATTTTATAACTATGAAAATGAAGATATATTTTATTATATTTATGAACAGTGCATCCAGCGGATAAACCAGTAATGGGTTTAGCTCTTATTATCTTCACAGAAAGTGGAAGGTTATATTTTGAATGGCATTTATTTCGTGACCGGAGAATTCACCGTGGGAAATTTCGCTATCGGAAATTTCGCCACAGGAATTTTCGCCGTTGGAAAATTCGCCGTTAGGAAAATTCACCGTTGGGGAGATTCGCCGTGAGGGATATTTAAATAATAATATAATTGAATGTATTTATTTCTATATATTTTAATATAACTATATATAAATAATATGAATAATAATATAGGGTCGGACGGGGTATCACTGCGCATACCATTTTTATGGGGTATCACTCCGCACCCCTTATAATTTTAAAAACCTCTTGGTTCAGCCTAAATCTGATTGCATCATCATTTCAAGAATCTTTTTTTCTCCCTTAAACATCATGAAGCTCCATTATCTTATTAGTATTTCTAGAACTGAGTCGCGATGTAAGTGGTGCTGTCAGAACGATCTGAAAAAAGTTTGCGCTGGTGATTTTAAATCCTGCAAACTCTCCAATAGCTCTTTTACCAAGATTTATTTATTCATATTGTTTTAATATGTTAGCACAATTAATAACGGTGTCCGGAAAACTGCCAGGCGGAAAACTGCCGAAGGGGAAAACTGCCATGCGGAAAACTGCCAGGCGGAAAACTGCCAGTCACTTAATGGGAATTTATGTATTTTTTTACTTTTATAATTTAGTTATAAACACATTCAAAGAACATTTTAGTTAAAAAAACGGCGTCAGCCCTTCGTTAAGGGATTAAGGGGACATTCATTTTTACAGTAATAACAAAATAGATATTGGATTACTTAATATCCAAATGAAGATTATATTTCAACAAAGCTACCTTATTAAACACACAGTAAACCAAACTTCAGTACACATAAGGAAGTAACAATTACCATTTTATACTTATTTGTTATGTCACGAACATTTAAAAAACATGTTAAATTACGTATATAGTCCCTTGTTTTTAATTTCCTATATTAATGTCAGCAATATAACCTTTGGTTCAAAAGAAAACGTTAAACCCCGCGTACTGATTTGTGATTAATAGCTAATTAGATATTCTTATAATTAATTAATCTTAAATTATACAATAAATTAAGTGTATGTTAAATCAACATATATGTATGTTCAATATTTATTATATTTACATTTTTATTCTCCATGTCAATTGCACAACTCCTTCATTTTTACAATATTCCTTTATATGTAACAAGTATTATCAATTAATATACAATCCAATTCGATCGAGTGAAATTGTCAGAGATTAAGGTACTATTGGTAGGTAATAGCAGTTTAATAATCATAGATGTTGTGTTGCAAATTCTAAATATTTCACAAACATATATCGAAGTTGTTTTATAATGAGTACAAGCGAATATTAAGCTTGTAGGCTTGTTCAATTCTCAAATTATAAAAAAAATTAGACAGTTAGCGCGTTATGAACTGATAATTAAAAGATGCGTTGAGTAAACAAATAAATTGTACTCTGTCCCTAATACTAATATTTCTTTGTTTCTTCTCTTAGTATTTAAAACCTTTTCTAAGAACGATTTTAGTTTTTAGTTTCTATATTATATTTCATTTATATCTTTAATATTTATATATTTACATATTTTTCTAATAAATTGTCTACATTTAATTATTATTTTTGTGTTGTATACTAAATAAAAATGAATGTTCCTTAAATCCTTAACGTTGGGCGAATAACATTTTTATAAATTAAAATGTTATTATTGACTAAAGTCATTAAATTGCCAGTAAATGACTGGCAGCTTTCCGCCTGGCAGTTTTCCGCCTGGCTGTTTTCCGCTTCGGCAGTTTTCCGCCTGGCAGTCTTCGCCTGGCAGTTTTCCGTGTACCATTATTAACAGTTACATTATGTCAAATTTTAAACTTCTCAGTTTTAACGGTTTTCCCGCCACAACCATGCGCAGTGATACCCCAGATAATTTAGAGGTAGAGGGGTATCACTGCGCATCATTAATAACAGTATTTGTATGTAAATAAATATAAAAAATATTAGTTCTTAGCTCTTAATAAAGGCATAAATACTGAATAAGGTGTTTCTTAATTATAAATTTGATTAACAATAAACTTACGATCGTAGTAGCTATGCCACTTGATGCGGGGTATTAAAATAGGGAGAGTGGGTATTTAGAAGAAGGGGGGGGGTGAGAGGTTTTTGAATTAAATATTGGGGAGAGGGCATGTAGAGAGGGAAGCACAGACGTTTCGATGAGGGGGAGGAGGATTTAGATGTGGGAGAGGGGGAAATAGATGGGGAGAGAGGGAAATAGATGGGGGAGAATTGGATTTAGATGGGAAGAGAGGGAGATTTTGATGAGAAGAGAGTGTGATTAGAATGGTAGGAGAGGAGGATTTAGATGGGAAGAGAGGGGGATTAAGATGAGAGGAGAGGGATATTTAGATGTGGAAAAAGGGGATTAGATTGGGGGGAGGAGTGGCATTAAAATGGGGACCAGAGGTATATAGGTGGGGGAGAGAAGTGCTGTATTTATGCATGCGCAGTAATACTCCTTAATATGCGCAGTGATACCCCTATGCACTCACTAAAAGTTACGCACAAAAAATTGCCAGTAAGTATTTTATTTATTTAACTATTATTTCGAAACTGGTTGGGATTGTGCGCAGTGATACCCCGTCCGACCCTATGACTAAAAAAATATATTCCTATTTATTCCTCATATTATTGTAGAATCGCAGCAACGAGGATTTTTATGAACTCTAAAATAGAAATGAATGGAATTTGTATTTAGAGTGATCGTTATTTTAAATACTTGTGCCATGCACAATAATTCAGATTTCATGAAATAAGCCGTACAATGTAATACAAAATAAATCAAAACAATCAGTAATTAGTTAGGAATGAAACCATCAATAATTCAGAATAGTACAATAATTAGAAAAGCTTTATCTTAAATTCACAATATTAAACACACAGGAACACAAACACTTTTAGGAGGGAGTGATGCAAACCGACTAGGATTAGCCAAAACACAGCTGACTATCACTCACTAGTGATCTTATATATTCATTTTTACTGAACATTTTTTTTAAACAAAGAAATTAGTTTCGACTATTTAGTCAACCAATCAAAGCACTCCAAATGTTATACAGCGACCTTTAGTGACACAAAATTACAAGAGTAATGATTAGAACATACACTTCAAATATGAACAGTATACATAAATTTTAGGCAACTTAGTTTTATCGGATATACAATATTACATAATTACCTACAATTATTGATCATGATATTTATAATTATAAATTCTTATGAAAAGATTCTAAAATTATCTAATATTTTCAGTCGTACAGTTATTTATTAAATTGGGTTTATTAAAATTATCAATATTTTTTATCAATACTTATAGGTGTTTCAATAATTTATTTTTCGCGGCTAATATTCCTCACGGCAAGTTTTCCTCACGCCAAATTTTCCAACGGTGAAAATTCCGACGGTGAATATGCTGACGGCGAATTCTCCAACAGGGAAAATTCCTAAAACCATTTAATTATTTATCATCTTGTTATTCGCATAACTCAAAAATTATTCAAACAAATTGCCTAAAATTTGGTGTAACAATTGGTCCAGGAATCTGCTAGTAGAATTTTGTGAGCGATCCGGTCAAAGGACAAGATCATTCATAACTCAAAAGTATATAACCATATAGCCTGAAACTTGGTGGGACAATTGGTCAATATCCAGGGACCAGTTTATCAAACTTTGGGAGCGATCCAGTCAAAAGTTAATTAAGGTCATTTTTAACTCATTGATTCAAAAAGTATTCAATTATAGTGCATGAAATTTGGTGGGACGATTGTTGGGACGATCCAGTTACCAGTTTATCAATTTTTTGGGGAGCGAACAGTTCAAGGGTGGAGGTCAAGGCCATTTATAACTCAAGTATTATTGGATGGAAGAGCTAATTTATCAGCGTTGGCGAAGGTATGTGCTCTACCGAATGCACGGAATCTAGTTCAATATTTTATTTTATTTTCAAATTGGAATTTACGATCAATTTTGACCATAACATTTCTTCAGTATAATTTATAATTATTATTCAAATTGTTTCCAATTTCAATAATTGATAAACAGAACACTTTCACATTTTTGTAAAGTCAAAATAATGAAAATATGTCAAGTTAAATGATATTTAAAATGGAAGTCTGATAATAATATATGAGATGCTGAATATTTTTTACAAATTTCGTTTGATATATATAGATTCGAAGGGAAATAATAGAAACATATTTATTAACTCAACGTTTATAAGTTTTATGAATAGCAAACTGCACATGTATTTATCAACAGTGATTATGTATCACATGCAGATAGATTTAAAGATTTCTTTCAAGTTTATTAAAGATTTTTAGATTTTTTATAATTCGGATAAGATATAAATAACAAATCCGTATGACTAAATATTCTGATAGACAAATCCTTACAATTTTAAAAACTCCAGATTAATTTATCTGGACAGTTAGAGAATAAATTTCATATACTTCCATTTAATTGAAAAGAATAAATGAATAATTAAATCTGAGTTAAATGGATTTACTGACATTAAATGATTTATAATACAAATATGATATTAAATAAATTAATTCTAATTTATTTATATACAACTATATTTCGTCTTTTTTGAAGGGTTATACACTAGTATTTGATAAATATAGCATAAAATATAGAAAAGTATAAACGACCTCTGAAAGTAATACGAATTAAAACACTTCACAGTATGATATTATTTTCATAAATCAATTATTATTTTTATGCGAAATATGAAAGCACGGACCATGTGTGGAGTGTAAATTGCTTTTACTATTCAGACTCGCTATTTTTAACGGGTGACTACACTAGTATGATATAACTAAGTGAATTTCCAAACCATTTAACCTCCTTTTCGCACACCGATTAAACTTACCAGTCCACCAATTTTGTTATTGTAGGCCTGACTTACGGAGTTGTTATTGACTGCAATAAATGGAGGGGCAGAGACTGAGGAGAATTATGAGTAAAGGTTAATGTACAAAATATCGAAGTAATAATTCGAAAATTGTAATAGCTTATTGGAGATGAGGAATATTTTGGGGTGGATGTGGGAGGTTTGAAATTTTTTACTTTGGAGAAGTTTGAAAATATTTGTGTAGCTGATAAATAGAGTAAAGTAATTAAAGTTAAGTGTGTTAATTATATCTCATTATAAATTCCTGTAAATAAGTCCATGTTTTGATAGTTTCAAAATCAGTTGTTAGCTGCATTTAGTTAATTATTTTAAATGGCAAAATATTCTTAAGTCACTCTAGGTATATAAACCACCAATAACTTCTATCTGAAAGGAATGATGCTCATAATTTATTAATTTTATTATTAATTTAATTTCCTTCAACTCAGATCCTCTTCTTTAATTTCTTTTTTTCTGTACAAAATAGCGGATGCTTCATTTCAGGATTACGAAAAGTTTACTCTCAATAAAATGAATTATTTTCCCGCACCAATTTACTTGTTTTCTGTTATTCTCGTTGGATAAGTAATTATATTATTTCTTTATTGAGTTATCGAGTTGTTGTTGACGGCAAAAGCTAAAAAGAAGAAATTGATAACAAGAATAAATTAGTTAAAACAATTCAATTTTTTATATTAAGATAGCACATATATAAGATTAATTCCAGGACTTTTTGTCTGAACTATCACATCGATACTATCAGTTTATGTAACTGTAACAGTATAAAATTGTTACAGAGGACGTTCAAAGAACGTGTAATTATATGTGATACAAAAGAAATAGAGAAACATTGGTATTTTTTAGTGTTACGGTACGATTCCACCGAAACCATGTTTACAAACCAAGGTTTATAGCTGCGGGCAAAAGGCAAGCTGAGCCTTACTTTTGTACGCGTACAGCTTTCTGGTGGACACGTGGGCAACAAGGATAGTCTTTTAGTACGTGCACTCCCTAAGTTATGAACAAAAAGTGCGTAACATTTTGTGCAGAAAACAGTTTTGGTGAAATCGCACCTTACGTTTAATTGTTTAAGCGTGATATTGAGAAAAAAGAATATTGAACAGTTTAATATAGAGTTGAAAATTCAAATATTGAGAAAACACAAGAAACAATTTCACCACAAATGTATTCATAAAACTAATGTAGCTACTAAAGGAATCAACAAAAATTATTGACATTTTGTACGATTTTATTAGAATAAAATGCTTTACGTATTTACAAAACATTTTTTATATGTATTGAAATTAACTCAATTTTTTATATTAATTAATGCATATGCGACCTTATATTTCTATCTTATTTACAGTACCAGTATTAACAGTATTAAAAGTATTACAGTATTAACAAAAAATACACTCCACTTTTAGATATATTGTTAAAATATATACACTACACATAACTATTATAGAAAGCATATAAATAACTAAATTAAGTGCACTCGGTGAAGTGCATACCTCCGCTTCCGCTGTGACCCGTTCTCTCTGAAAATTTGATTAACTGCTAACTGAATAATATCCAATCGTCTTACCAAGTTTCACGCAATATGGTTCAATACTTTTTGAGTTTTTGAGTTATAAATGACCTTGACCTTGACCTTTGATCGGATCGCTCCCAAAATTCTACCAGATGAATCCTGGACATTGACCAATTGTACCATCAAATTTCAGACAATTTGGTTGAATGCTTTCTGAGTTATTGAGTTACAAATGGCTTTGACCTATGATCGCTCCCAAAATCTGATAAAATAGTTTTTGTATATTGATCAATTGTCCCACTAAGTTTCATGCAATATGGTTCAATACTTTTTGAGTTATAAATGACCATGACCTTGACCTTTGACCAGGTCGCTCCCAAAATTCTACCAGCAGGTCACTAAGCATGGACCAATCGTTTCACTAAATTTCATGTAATTCGGTTCAACAGTTTTTCAGTTAAGCGAATAACAAGATGATATATAAATAAATAAATAAACGACGGGTAAAATATGACCTTCCCGCATTCTGCTAAGGTATTAAAAGGATACATATAGCATCAAAAGATATTTAGGCTCTATACATTGTACAACCTCATCCTTTAGGCGATCCTGTTACTGACGTACTAATTAACTAATTTAGGAACACTTGGATTCATATAATTTTATAATAGTGTGCTTTACTCTTCACATTATAACTGTGGCAGTGGAAGTCGCACCATATTGTTTTACTAGTCTATTATATTATAGGTAAATCGTTATAATAATAACAATAATTCAAGATATTTCAATTTCATAATTTTGATTTCAATGCAACAATTTGAGTAAAACATGCCCGTGTTAATTAAGAATTGAATCTATTATCAACTGTAACATTAATATAGTCTGCAGCCGAAATATTTTTGAAAAATATTTTTCATAAACATCTTTGATATAAGATCGTCACTAAAAATTGTTAATGGAATAAATAATTCAAATTGGCAAACTTCTTCATTAATTTTTGTTCTTTGACTCTTTGCATTGATTGCAAGAAGATCAACTTTTTGTAGAGTTAATTACGAAATTTTCACATTTATTTTTCACTGGAAAATTCTATAGAAAGCTACTGTTAATATTTGTTTTATATTTTTTACATTATTTTTTTTTTGTCACATTATTGATCAGTTGTTTGGAGAAATGCTACAACATTGGAAACGAATGTAGCATATTTTTTAAAGTTAAAATGAAGTGATCCTAACTTTTCACCATAAACTTTGATAAATTGAACTGTGAACATTATTAGGAAGATTTTTGACGAGAATATCCGACGAAAGCTAAATGCAGACTACTAACATAGTTACATACCAAAATGCGTTTATAAACTATTATATATGAAAATTTAACATTTTGTCATCAAAAATATACAAATATGATCTATTTATCATCGACTATAATCGTCAATCAAAAACCGAACATTACAATATAAAATCAAATAGAAATTTAGTTTAATTATATACTAAAATAATTTCACTTCAGTGATTCATAATTTTGTAAACTTTTTGACATCTATAAAAGGAGATGTATGTTAATTTTTTGAATTCTACATTGCTAATTCGTATATTTCATCAGTGATTCATAAATTATGTCGAATACTTGCAAGTATATTATCATTTAATTCGAAGACAATATATCGCTACCTATAAAGATAAGCTCACTACACTAAAGTATACACTTTAAATTTAATCAAAGAATGAAAATTTTCCAGTAAATCTAAAGAACGATCAAATTGTTAGCCAGGAATGATTATTTTTTGCTCATGATATAAAAATAGGTCGTTATTTCACTCGCAAACTGCCATATATATTACTTCAATAAACTGCCGCACCTAAGGTATAATATAGTAGTGGTAATAAATAGTGCTTACCCTATCAAACGCTCTGCAAGTACTGCTTTCGAATTATATTATTATCTTTCCTGTGAATTTTATTTGTTTATGAAATATATTTAATTAACTCAGAGAATTAAGTTATTTGTTCGGAAATTTATTGCAGTAGTGTCAATTAAGTAGCTTAAATAAAGATATAAAATGAATGATTGGGGAAATTTATTTATTTTTAACATATATTAAACAAAGATTTATTTAAAATTTGGTTGGAAAATCTTTTCTTTAAATTTCAAAAATCGAATCACATGTCATGCAAAATCAATCATAAATATTGGATCACTCAAAAATTCTAACATGCAGAATCGTCATCCCAAGAATTACGAAAACATGTATATTGTATATACAGGGTGACAATTAAAGAAAACCTCTATAACTTCAACAATTTTATTGCCCCCCAAAAAAATATATATATTGATATGAAGCTGAGAAGTTGATGTTCATTGTCTAAATTAAGATAATAGTTTTTTTTTTGTTATTTAAAGAAGGTCTGCTTCTTTCTATTTGAAGAAGGTCTGCCTTTAAAAAATATGTTTAATATGTACTCTTCAGTTTATAAAATAGAGATCTTAAGGTTCGCTACCATGCCTTCAAACATTCTTGCATTTTCTTACGCTCCGCGCTGCCTGCATTACAGTACGGCAATAAGAACATAATATCGCTAGAAATTCGACAGATTAATGTGGCTCTTCTCCGTCCAGCAATGCAGGGAGCGAGTAGCTTTAGAAAATGCATGAAAGTTTGAAGGCAGAATGAGCCCATCTTAAGATCTCTATAAAGATCTCTATAAAACTTCAATTTCTCAGCTTAATAGTGATATACTTGTTTTCATGGTGAGAATAAAAATTTTGAAGTTAAACAGGTTTACTTTTCTACCGTATTAAGTTGTCACTCTGTATATACGTAGATAGAATCATCATCCAATATTAATTTGACTGGGTGACAATTATTCATGTGGTCCTAAAAATGATTGTTTTGAAATTCGTTTAAAACGTAGGTTCAGATTATAATATGGATTCGAATTTTAAAATAGGGATATGAAATAGAAGTTTCACGAAAAAGTAGTTAGTCGTTTTTGTGCATAAGTAACAACTACTGATGGTCGAAACTAAAGGTGGCCATTTTGAAATCTAATACATTAATTTGATTTGAATATTCTTCTAAATGATTATCCGAAAATGTCATTCAAGTTTATTTATTTATATTGGCCAACCTCTTTAGGTCACCCTGTGGTTATTATTTGATCATAAGAACATGAAGGGAAACATATATGTTCTTTTCTTAATATATGTATGTACTTTCATTCCAATGTTTTATTTGCCTATTCAAATTAGTGAAGATGTAAACTACTGATCAAAAATATACAATCTCGATTATAATTTTGAAAACCAAAATTCATTCCAATCTTTTTTCTAGTTCATGGAGCGCGTGGATATGCGATTCTCAATAGATGTTGTGTAGAGATACAAACCTCAGTACTCGAGTGATTTGCTTGAATTCACTCGAGTGAGCCTACAGGCACACAGACTATAGCAAATATTTACTGGAGGAGGTTACCTTTACTCTGTATCCGTTTATTCTCAGTGCATCTATTCCGTTATAATCCGTACAGGTCTTTAAAATTGTGTACCAACAATTGGGCCCCAACAATTGGGCCCTACGACAATTTGGCCCAAGACAATTGGGCCAGGGACAATTGGGTCCCGCGACAATTGGGCTCCGGACAATTGGAACTCAAGACAATTTATTATTTGCCCTTTTTTCAGAGTTTACTGTATTAATTTTAATAAAGACCCTTGCTACTGTAATTAATAGGGTTGTGACAATATGCGTGTTGTACAAAAAATGTAGTCTTGAGCATATTTAAATTAAAGAATATTCCTTACATGAAAAAAATACTTTCGTTATGAAAAATAAATTTATTTAATAGAACATATTCTTTTCATGAATAAATACTATTATTATTTTATTAAACTATAATAATTTTCTGTTCTGAGATAGGTCATGTAAGCAACAAATTTCCTATTTACAGTAGGTACGTCTATAATTATAGTGAACTCCTGTGAAGTAAATGAGTTAGGATTTAGCCAATAGAAAATAAGAATGTAGCTATTTAAGATAAAAAAAACGAATAGAAAATAAGAATCTAGATATTTTAGATATGCCGAAATTATTGGAACATGTAAATTGAATTAAAGTTAATGTGATTTTTTTGAAACCTGTTCCGTGTTCCATATTGAAGAGTCTTATGAATTATTATTACAAAATGTATTTTCGTTATCTCATTTTATCCCAACAACATTGAACTGGGATCTTTTCTGTTTGCTGGGCGCATTTGAAAATAATGGAAATATAATAATGAAATGTAATGGTATCATAATTACTGACTTCTAAAATTAAATTATTATGTTAGATAAAAAAAGACTTGTTAGCTATATAAAATATTATAATAAGAGAGGTTATTTAAACTCTGCGTTGAAGGTTTTTTTCTTCTTTTTTCTTTTGTAAATTAAATATTGTATTTATAAAAGTTTCTGTTTCCTGGGCGCAGATGAAAAAAAAAAATATGATAATACAATTTTCTGTTTTATAGGCGAACTTGCAAATCTTCTTCTTCGGTATTATGCCATATTTATGTAGGAATTTAATTGATTTTTCAATCGAATCCAGGTTTCTCCGAATCCACAATCTTCGACATCAACAACTAGGGTGGGCCAAAAAGTAGGGGTTTCGGGCAAACTTCAGAATCTTCATATGGAATAGTTATAATAAGTTGATACGTTATAAAAGAACATTGCATGCCAATTTCTAGGCCGTTTCTGTATATTTTTGAGTTGCCCAAAAACATTTGAAATTTCGTACAAAATGATATTTTCCCATTAATTTTGAAATATTGGATTTTGTTTTTTTCTTTGAAATAGGTACAATTAGTTGGCACGTTATGAAAAACACAACTTGCAAAATTGCAGATTAATATTTGATACTTTTGAGTTGCCCCGAGCACTTTTTAGGTGAAATATATTAATATTACTATATATCTCTTAAAATTTGACTTCTAGAGCAATCATGCTGTTATTGTGATAAGATAGAAGTAATTTAATTCTCAAAATAACTTTGTGAATTGTATTTATTTCATTTTATAAAAGCAATTATCAATATTTTCGTATTTCAAAAATTTCGAATTTACTTGGATGTAAGCAATTGGATAATAACACATGCAATTCACTTAATCAACTTTCTTGAGTCACCAAGGGTTCCAAATATTGAGATGTCGGTTTATTAATCAATAATTAATGTTTTTGCTCGATTTCTTGTATACAAATTTCCTTATTATGTTCTTCATTGAGCACCAGACCTCCATAAGTGTGGATAAGTAAACTGACTACAGTCTCCAGCGGTGCCTAAATTTGAACAATTTGGAGGGGTGGGGGCAACTGTAAACATCGTCGTACCTGTCTGATTTTCCAGCACAGACACTAAAATAAGCTCTTCTCCAGCTATCTTCCTATTCTAAATGATAAAAAATCAAAGTTTATGAGTTTTTTGCCAAAATGTAGTAAAAATCACCAAAATTATTACTTTCCTGATGTTTGAATTGCTTGGAGGCAACTGTTATTCATGTCAAAATTCACTCAAATTTCAGTACACGTACCTTTACTTGTCATATCAACTTTATATTACTATTCTATAAGTAATATCCAAAATGTTGTTTTTTTGGCTCACCCTAATATAGTAATAACAAAGTAACACTTCTTTATTGAGTCTTCTGCCCAATTTTTTTCTGGGCTTAGTTGTTTTGGGGCACAATTGTCCGGAGCCCAATTGTCGTGGGTCCCAATTGTCCTGAGTCTAATTGTCTCGGGCCCAATTGTCGGGGCACAATTGGTATGGCTCCAATTTTGTCGGTGCACTCTTTAAAATACACTATAGATATGAAGTATCTTCGACCCAGCTAACCATATCCTCTCTATTACGCGTAGGACAGAGGGGGACATCCTTCGCTAGCGAGGGACTGAGAGGGACGGGGGACATCTTTCCAACGTCTGAAATCCCATTTAACGTCCCACGTCTTGCACAAGCGGGATGTCCCACGTCTGTCCCATGCGGGATGTCCCTCGTCTTTCCCTCGTCTTAAATTCCCTTCACATCCCACGTCTGTCCCACGTGATATGTCCTTCTCTGTCCCACGCCAGATGTCCCTCTCTGCCCCACGTCTTTCCCACGTGGGATGTCCATCTCTGTCCCACGAGGGATGTCCCTCGATGGACGTCCCTCTCTGTCCCACGTGGGTTGTCCCTCTCTGCCCCGCGCAAGATGTCCTTCTCTATCACACGCGGGAGTCCCTCTCTGTCCCTCGTCTGTTTTCGCAGTAATAAGTACGCGGGATGTTCCTATCTGTCCCACATCTGTCCCACGCGGGATTTCCCTCTCTTTCCCACGTCTGTCCCATGCGAGATGTTCCTCTCTGTCCCTCGTGTGTTTTTCGTGGGAAAAAGTTATATATTGACTCGTGGTGCAAATCTTAATGGTAAAAATATCGATACATAATGCAGCAAGTTCATTCTCAAGCTTTATTTACGTATCATAACTAGGTAGGTTTTGATAAACACTAGTAGATATAACTAGGTAGCTGTTGATAAACAGATGTAGGTATCTACTGTAGGTAAGCATTGATGAATAATACTAGTAGGTAAGTGGGTAGGGATTGATGAACACTACCTAGTAGGTAACTAGGTAGATATTGATAAACACTGGTAGGTATCTAGGTAGGTATTGACAAACAGTTATAGGTAACTAAGAAAGCATTGATAAGCACTAGTAGATAGCTAGGTAGCTATTGACAAACAGTTGTAGGTAACTAGGTAGGTATTGATTAACACTAGTAAATAACTAGGTAGTTATTGACAAACAGTTGTAGGTAACTAGGTATTATTGATGAGCACTAGTAGGTAACTAGGTAGGTATTGATGAACACTAGTAGGTAACTAGGTAGGTTTTGATGAACACTAGTAGGTAACTAGGTAGGTATTGATAAATAGTAGTAGGTAACTAGGACCTAGGTTGTATTTATAAGCGATTGTAGGCAACTAACAAGGCATTGATAAACACAAGAAGGTAAGTAGTAAGGTATTAATAAGCAGTTGTAGGCAACTAGGTAGGCATTGATACACACCAGTAGGTAACTAGGTAGGTATTGACAAACAATTGTAGGTAACTAAGTAGGTACTGATAAATACTACGTAATAGGTAGCTAGGTAAGTAGTGATAACCACCAGTAGGTACTAGGTTGGTATTGATGAACAGTTGTAGGTTACTAGGTAGTTATTGATAAACACTCGTTGGTAATTAGATAGGTATGATAACCACCAGTAGGTAACTATAGGTCAGATTAATTAACAGTTATAGACATTAACTATAACTGTACCTAATTAACAGTTAGGTAGTTAATGACATTAATTAACAATATTAATACAAATATTTATCAATAACGTTATACATATTTTTATCATTTACATTAAAAAAGAAAAGATACGAAAATGTAGAATATTAAATTTTCTTTATTTAAAATAATTTTAAGAAGCACGCAAGTTATCAAGTTGCATAAAGATCTTTCCAATACTTCTTCTACCATGTCCAGGATGGCTCAGTGGTAGCGTCGCCGACTTCAATAGTACATCACACTTCAGTCCTGAGTTCGAGTCCCGAGAACACCACTACATATCTTTCTCCATTTCTTCCCATTTAATTTGTATATAACAATATGTAATATTAAAATAATTGATATACAGCCAAATGTACATATACACTATATCCAATAAAGTAAGAAATTGCAATAATGATTAGTAGGATCATTTTTATTTCTTATACATATTTATATACCCCAATTAACCGAAGTAGTATGAGCAGAAGGGAGATACGTCCTCCTTGCAGAGGGGGACATCCACACTCTGTCATTCGTCTTGCAGAGGGGGACATCCGCATTCTGTCCCATGTCTTACAGAAGGGGACATCCGCACTCTATCCCACGTCTTGCAGAGGGGGACATCCGTACTCTGTCTCACGTCTTACAAAGGGGGACATCTACACTCTGTCCCACGTCTTGAATCCCTCTATAGCGAGGGACATCCGCACTCTGTCCCACGTGGGTCCCACGTCTTAAATCCCTCTTCCCTCTATAGCGAGGGACATCTGCACTCTGTCCCACGTGGGTTCCACGTCTTGAATCCCTCTAGAGCGAGGAAGATCCACACTCTGTCCCATGGGTCCCACGTCTTGAAAACACAGTGGGGTATGACGTGAGACATGTGGATGTCCCCCTCTGTCAGAGAGGGACAAGATGTGGGATCAGGATCAGACGTCTTGCAGAGGGGGACCCCTGTGCAAACGAAGATGGTTAGACGTTTAAATCCCTCTATAGCTACGGGTATCAGACGTCTTAAGACGTGGGACAAACAGCTTTTGGTTAGCTGGGGAAAAATTTCTAGTTTCATAAATTCATATGTTAAAACTATTAAAGCATCATAGGCATTGTATATAGGACACACTATGTTTTTTACAGGGCTATCTTGAAAATGGGTCAATATGGTGTTATTGAGCCTATTGTTATTAGTGAAATGTTAGGTAGGTTTGAGTTACATATAAAAATTAGATATATTTTCACAACTCTGGTCTGGGAGAAAAAGATTAGAAAGAAGGTGGCAAGCGGCGTTTGAAAAATGCAACTTCCAAACAAATATAGGAGCTTATTTTTATTATACAGATGAATTTATTTATGATTGCAGATTATTAAACAAGAGGAAATTATAAATCATATACCAACAACATCTACATATTGTCACTTACATAATAACATATTAGTTAGATTATACTACCAAGCAATTTTAAACCAGATCTGTACACAATATCTAAATTACTGCTCTATAGTTATTATAACTAACTTTATAACATAGAGCTGATTAGATATTCAACTCCTTCGCTTTAACGCAGCAGACTGGCAAAACCGTTTTCTTTCATTTTGATGCGTGTACTCTATAATTACATTAATACTCCCATTCCGGCTTTCATCATTGGGAGTCAATTTACAGCATCACTATATTGTTTAGTTTGAAATAAATAACTTGAGTATTACACTCCTCACTCTGTTATTGTCACTCTGAATAACTTCATAACCCTACCCAAAAGCCAATATATGAATCTTTTTATTATGAAATGATATTCTATCAAATCTTGTTATCCCAGTCACTTTGGAACACCTTCTTTTACTCGTTTTCCTCCAACTTGGTAAGTAATGAGAGTAACAAATGCTTCGGTACTGATAAAGCAATGATATTTTGGCTGAAATGGTCTTCTCTAAATCCTAATTGATCTTTGAGTTTGGGTGCAAAGTATATCAGCATCAAAAGGGTCGCACTTCAACTAAAGTTTACGATTGGAATGAAGTTTCAAGATCTAGTTAATGGTTAATGCAACTATTTTTATTCTTATTGTAATTATTTTATTTATTATCAAATGCATTTTGAATATCATGTAGAACTGCAATCAAATGTCATCTTGTTCTCCTAATTAGCAGTTTGTACCTTACTCTCGTATGAACTCCTCTAACCCAAGTAGCAGAAACAGGAATATAATCTCATGTTGTACAGAGTGTTTAGTTAACACCTTTTTTTTAAATTATCTGATTTAGTTAATGTGAAAATAATTGTGCAAAATATTTCTTTCCTTAACTTGGAAAAACCAAACGTTAAACTAATTTCTATAAAAAATAGATCACCAGAGCACTGAAAGCCGTGAAAATGTGGTGATAAGAACTTATTATATAGAAGCTGCTAAGGAAGTCAAACCTCCGAGAATTACTTACTCGTTAAATTTAACAAGTATATTTTCAGTCATTGCCTAGTTTCACTGAGAATATTTAACCAAATCTTGTTCGGCCTCTCCATAACTCTTCTTTTCTCTCTTGCTCTCTTTATCTGAAAATGTTGAATTTATAGAAGGTAATTCATTTGCATATTGCATTTATTGAACAACAACACAATTACTATGGTAATTAAAAGGGGGATCAATTTGCAATCCCCACTAATGAGTGATAATAAGTATGAGCAAGCGTTAATTACTGTAAATAGTCTGCAAATAAAGTACTGTAATTGCGTATATTGTATTACGCTGTCACAATTCATCATTTTAATTCATGTAACGCAGATTGAAATTCAATTTCATTATTCGAGTTTGTTTAGTGTTAGTCGTGGAAACTGTACCCCATTTTAGTACTAAAAGATGTTTGGTTTCAATAGGTGGCTTATTCGGAATTAGTTGTGCAATATTATTTAATTTGATAAATTTGATTTATGATCAACTATATTACCTTTTTACTTGTGATGTTGTGTCTCTGAAACTCGTGAAGTGAACGGACTTTGAAAATAATATCTCATGATGAAAATAATATTCATCAATCTTTCAAAACAAACTTTATTTCAATGAATTTATTCCAAGAAGGAGTTATGATGGAATGAATATACGAAAGTTGAAGGCTGACACTTATTCACTTCATATATCGGTCGGTCAATCTAACATTCCCATCACAATAGGAATATTATTTAACTATCGATATTATAAGAGTAAATACGCATATCGTCAATGACCATGGCAGTGGCTAAATAATATTTGTATAAATCCTATAAATTCGAAAATAAAATGAAGTATTCGGTGAATGTTAACTCGAATCAGGCAGTGTGATCTTTGGTCGCTTCACTGCAGTCCAATTGGAAGTTTTAAGTATCTTCATAACCTGTTCAGGATCAATTGGGTGCCACTAAAAGTTCAGTCGAATGCTGCCAACTTCATGGATGTCATTACAAAACCTCATTGGGGAATTGGATCCTTTTTCGTGTAGCAAACGATCAAAGGGAATTCACGAGAAAACTTTGAGCTGTGTTTGATTCTGAACAGCACACGAGTTAATGGGTATCTATTTCACAAGGGGATCATTTACATATTTAACATCTGATTTGCTTTTAGCTTCAACTTTGAATCTACGGTAAAAATGTCGCTTCTATTATGTATTCGCAGGTATTTTGATAATGTAACTACCTATCTTGCAGTGTGATCTACTATTTATAATTTCCTTTGAGGATACAGTAGCAATTATGGGATATGATATATCAATTCATGTTGTCGCTATCTGATATTATATTGGTATAATCGCAATAAAATATTACTAATTTCAGCTGTATAAAAAATAATTTTTTTTGTAACAGATTTTCCAGAGTTACAGGAATATTTACATCGTTTGAAAATATTTCGTTCACAGTTTGACATGCAAAGTTTATTATCCTCTATAGAGAATGTCACAAAAAAGTCCCTCCTTTTAGAAAGCTTACAGTGTTGGTATAAAATGAGACAATGAAAATCGGTTTGTAATTAACCCTGAAAATACGTACAGAATCCCCTTTCTATCTCTATGCCCATACCTTACATTATCCCCACTCTATGTCAATTCTTCACATTATCCCCTCTCTATATCCATGTCATGTACTGTTTATAGTCACAACGTAACCTACCAAGCTAACCAAAAGCTGTTTGTCCCACGTCTCAAGACGTCTGATACCCCTCGCTATAGAGGGATTTAAGACATGGGGCAAGACGTGGTGTGAGGGAAATCAGCTCTCCATTTGCACAGGGGTCCCCTTCTGCAAGACGTCTGATCCCACGTCTTGTCCCTCTCTGACAGAGGGGGACACCCACATGTCCCAAGTCTTACCCCACTCCGTTTTCAAGACTTGGGACCCACGTGGGACAGAGTTGTGGATGTCCCTCGCTATAGAGGTATTCAAGACGTGGGACACACGTGGGACAGAGTGCGGATGTCCCTCGCTATAGATAGAAGAGGGATTTAAGACGTGGGACCCACGTGGGACAGAGTGCGGATGTCCCTCGCTATAGAGGGATTCAAGACGTGGGACAGAGTGTAGATGTCCCCTTCTGCAAGACGTGGGACAGAGTCAGGATGTCCCCCTCTGCATGACGTGGGACAGAGTGCGGATGTCCCCCTCTGCAAGACGTGGGACAGAGTGCGGATGTCCCCCTCTGCAAGACGTGGGACAGAGTGTGTACTTCGGTTAATTGGGGTATATAAATAAATTAAATATGTATAAGAAATAAAATAGATCATACTAATCATTATTGCAATTTCTTACTATATTGCGTATAGTGAATATGTACATTTGGCTGTAAATCAATTATTTATTTTAATATCAGGACTGTAGTGTGATGTACTATTGAAGTCGGCGACGTTACAAATGAGCCATCCTGGACATGGTAGAAGTAGTGTTGGAATGATCTTTATGCAACTTGATAACTTGCGTGCTATTTAAAGTTATTTTGAATAAATATAATTCAATATTTTACATTTTGATAATTTTTCTTTTTTAATGTAAATGATAAAAATGTGTATAAAGTTATTTATTAATATTTGTATTGATAATGATAATTAATGTTATTAACTACCTAATTACCTATAAATGTTAATTAACCTTACCTATAGATACCTACTGGTGGTATTACTACCTTATACCTATCTAGTTACCTACTAGTGTTAATCAATAACTACTTAGTAACCTACAAGTGATAACCACCAATCTAGTACCTACTGGAGGTTATCACTACTTACTTAGTTACCTATTACGTTGTATTTATCAGTACCTACTTAGTTACCTGCAAGTGTTTGTCAATACCTACCTAGTTACTTACTGATGTTCATCAATGCCTACCTAGTTGCCTACAACTGATTATCAATACCTGATTAGTTACCTTCTTGTGTTTACCAATGCCTACCTAGTTGCATACAACTGTATATCTAGGTATATCTAGGTCCTATGTACCTACTAGTATTCATCAATACAATACCTACCTAGTTACCTACTAGTGTTCATCAAACCTACCTAGAACCTACTAGTGTGTATCAATACCTACCTAGCTAGTTACCTACTATGAAGTGATCATAAATAGAACCCGGATATCCAGTTCTTATGCTATAAACGCTATTTTGACCATATATATAAAGTTTTGTAGCGTTTATAGCATAAACGCTGTTTTGACTATAAAAGCAATTTTGACTAGAAATTAAAAGATAGAACTAGTAATTATGGTATAAACGACTATAAAAACTGTGATAAACCATCCTTTACGTGCAAAATATATTTGTAACAGATAATTATATTATTGATAAATTATACATGCAAGAGACATTTAAATTAGTATGCCATTTCATGCACATTTTTATAGTAATATTCCATAGAAAACGTACGAGCATAATTATTGGTAAATTAAACTGAATTGGAAAATGAATGAATTGAGGGACATTCACTACTCAATACAGTATAATAGTATGTAGTTTACTTGAATAAATAGAATGATACGTGAAGAATGAAGATATGCCCAATAAAATAAAAATATGGTATTTATATATTGTGACCGGTTAATTTCGCTCTTTGCTTAAGAAGTTACTTTGAGCATTTATGAACGTCATAGTTAATTGAGTGCTCATGTTGTAAAAACCAAACATGCCCAAAGTGAAACGACCCGAAACTGTTTTGATATTGAAATTAGCTTTTCAAAATTGGAAATTATTTTAAGTGACAAGAGACTAAGCAAAAATATAAATGTCAATAAAATGTTGGTAATTTCTCCTAATGAAGTTTAATTGTTTCATAAAAAGGAGCATGTTTATTAAATTAATAATTATTGTTACTGTTTTTGCATTTGGTTTGTGCTGTTATATTTGAATTTTTTGGTTAAATTTTCATTAGTTGGTTGTGACTTAGACAACATACGTTGTTTTTTGGGTAAATTTTGTTTAGTTTTCATTCATATTGTTAGTTTTTTTGTAAAATAAAAGCTACGTATAAATTGAGAAACATGGGTTTTATTTCCTATTTATTAAACTCATAGTCTTATATATACGATATTATACGTACACATTTACCATTAATTGTTGCGTAAGTTCTGTGAATAATGATTAAAAATCAACTATATATTAACAAATAAACAAGAATGGCATAGTTACTCTTGAATTTACTTCTAAAAGTTTCTATAATGCAGATAAAAAAAGGAAATCCATCAATTTTAGGACAGACTCAGCTATTATAAGGACTTTTTTTTACCGACTTTAAAACTCTTTTTTAGAGCTATAAAAACTTTTTATAAGCGCTATTTCGACTACTTTCGTTAGAACTATAAATCCGGGCTCTAATCATAAATAATACCTAAATACCTACAACTGTTTGTTATTACTTACCTAGTTATCTACTAGTGTTCATCAATTCCAACCTACAACTATTTGTCAATATCTACCAGTGTTTATCAATACCTACCTAGTTACCTACTAAATGTTTATCAATACCTACCTAGTTACCTACTAGTGTTCATCAATACCTACCTAGTTGCCTACAACTGTTTGCCAATACCTACTTAGTTATCTAGTAGTGTTTATCAATGCTTACCTAGTTACCTATAACTGTTTGTCAATACCTACCTAGATACCTACCAGTGTTTATCAATGCCTACCTAGATACCTACATCTGTTTATCAACAGCTACCTAGTTATATCTATTAGTGTTTATGAATACCTATCTAGTTATGAAACGTAAATAAAGCTTGAGAATGAACTTGCTGCAATATGTATCGATATTTTAACCGTTAAGATTTGCACCACGACTCAATATATAACTTTTTCCCGCGTAAAACAGACGAGGGACAGAGAGGAACATCCTGCATGGGACAGACGTGGGACAGAGAGATACATCCCGCGTGGGACAGACATGTGACAGAGAGGGACTTTTCGCGTGGGACAGAGAGAGGTATCCCGCGTGGGACAGAGAGGGACATTCCGCCTACTTTCTCCCGCATGGGACAGACGTGGGACAGAGAGGGACATCCCGCGTGGGACAGACATGTGACAGAGAGGGACTTTCCGCGTGGGACAGAAAGGGACATCCCACCTACTTTTTACCACGTAGAACAGACGAGGGACAGACGATATGGTTAGCTGGGTAGTTACATATAACTCTTTGTCAATACCTACATAGATACCTACCAGTGTTTATCAATGCCTACCTAGATACCTACATCTGTTTATCTACAGCTACTTAGTTATATCTACTAGTTTTCATGGATACCTTTCTAGTTATGATACGTAAATAAAGCTTGAGAATGAACTTGCTGCAATATGTATCGATATTTTTACCATTGAGATTTGCACCACCACTCAATATACAACTTTTTCCCGCGTAAAACAGACGAGGGACTGAGAGGGACATCCCTCGTGGGACAGAGAGGGATATCCCGCGTGGGACAGAGAGGGAAATCCCACGTGAGACGGACGTGGGACAGAAAGGGACGTCCTGCGTGGGACAGAGAGGGACATCCCGCGTGGGACAGAGAGGGTCATCCCGCGTGGGACAGACGTGGGATAGAGAGGGACATCCCGCCTTCTTTTTCCCGCGTAAAACAGACGAGGGACAGAAAGGGACATCCCGCGTGGGACAGACGTGGGACAGAGAGGGACATCCCGCGTACTCTTTACCGCGTAAATCAGACGAGGGACAGAGAGTGACATCCCGCGTGGGACAGAGAGGGACATCCCGCGTGGGAAACACGTGTGATGTGAGTGAGATTTAAGACGTGGGACACACGAGGGACATAGCGTGTGGGACAAACGTGGGATATCCCCCGTGCGACAGACGTGGGACATCCCGCTTGTACAAGACGTGGGACGTGAGTCGGATTTCAGACGTTGGAAAGACGTGGGATTTCAGATGTCTGAAGACGTCTGAAATCTCCCGTCCCTCTTTGTCCCTCGCTAGCGAAGGATGTCCCACGCGGGACAGAGAAGATATGGTTAGCTGAGGACATATTAGAGTTAATTAATTTAACTTTAAATAAATAGATATTTTCCTTAAACGACCGGATAAACACATTTTCAC
This sequence comes from Caprella mutica, assembly GCA_947561585.1. Taxonomy (NCBI): domain Eukaryota; kingdom Metazoa; phylum Arthropoda; class Malacostraca; order Amphipoda; family Caprellidae; genus Caprella; species Caprella mutica. Next base: position 143,253 of record CANNZV010000953.1, read on the forward strand.
TCTTTCATATATTGCAAGTTAAACACAAGTGCGATTTTTCTTAATGATTTTTTTTATTATTTATAGTATGCTTGCTTTACCCATGTATTATAAGAATATCACAAAATTCTCGTCTTTTTACTTCACACTCAAAATTAATTGAGGACATAAAGGGTTATTAATAAATAATCTTGCAATTCTTATATGACAATAGCTGATGAACCTATACTGTAACAATTTTCCTATATATATCTTGTCAACTTATTATCACGTTAGTTAAATAGATATACTCAATTTTGGGAGTCTAGGATATTTTGCCCACGAATAATTTGTCCAACGTATATTTCGTCCAACGGACATTTCGTCCAACGGACATTTCGTCCAACGGACATTTCGTCCAACGGACATTTCCTCTAACGGATAATTCATCCACGGACAACTTGTCCACAAATTGCTTTTTGCATTTCAAATTGTATATGGGATAGTTAATATTATTTCCACTATTACAGTGGAATTTTAATTTTAATAGTCAGGTGAAAATATCTAATATTATTATAGTTTTTTTGAACCGAAGCATTTCATATGAACACATAAAAATGTTTATCAATTGATTACAGTTATAGAATTAGATTTGCTTAACGGGTTGATTGTATCTTTAAGTTATTTAATTCGATTAATATTTTTGCATTAATTAATGAGTTATATATGAGTATCTGAAATATGGAACTGAAATAAAACAACTCTTTAATTACAATTTTTATTCTAACCTTTCATTTTTATCTTAAGTAAATCATTTCTCTATTTTCAAAATCTTAGAACATATTGTCTACAAGCAATGATTCACATATATTGATTTTTTAAATGCAGCGTGACCCACCGGTGGGTCACGTCGCAGTTAACGTGTTAATAGGAATAAATGTGTAGACACATAAAAAAAAAGTAAATAATTACAATAGACTTAGAAAATAATTATTATATATGATTAAATTATGAGACCAGAAATATGGAAAAGTCCGATAACTGGGATGTTTATATGTTTAAACGGTACACGAAAAACTGCCAGTCACTTGCTGGCAATGTAATGAGTTTAGTCACTATAATGACATTTCAATTTGTAAATCAACGGCGTTTGCCCTTCGTTAAGGAGTTAAGGGGATATCCATTTAACTTAGTATGCAAAACAAAAATAATAGTTAAATATAGACAATTTTTTTAGAAAAATATATTATATAAATATTAAGGAAATAAATCAAATACAATATAGAAATTAAAAACTAAAAGAAGAAGAAACAAAACTGTAATTGTATTAAGGAAAGAGTACAATTAATTTGTTTACACAACGCATCTTTACATTATCAGTTCATAACGGGTTTGGTGTCTAATCATTTCTTTTTCTTTTTAAATTTGAGAATTGAACAAGTCTCATTGTAAAACCATTTTGATCGATGTTTGTGAAATATTTAGAATTTGCAACCCAACATCAATGATTATCAAACTGCTATTACCTACCTAATTCTCTGACAATTTCACTCGATCGACTTGGATTGCAAATTAATTAATAATACTTTTTACATATAAATAAAAATTGTAAAAACTGAAGGTGTTTATTACATGGCGAATAAAAATATAAATGAAATAAATATTAAACATACATATATGTTGATTTAACATTCACTTAATTTATAAAAGTATAAGATATATATTTTAAATCTTATAAATAATTTTTTGCTAATGGTAAAAAGGGTAATTATAATTTGTTTGTGTGTACTGAAGTTTCATTAACTGTGTGTTTAATTGAGTAGCTTTGTTGGAATATTATTTTTCTTTGAATATTAAGTAATCCAATACCTATATAGTTATCACTGTAGGAATGAATGTCCCATTAACCTCTTATCGGAGGGCTAACACCAATTCTTTATAAATTAAAATGTTCTTAGAATGATTTTATAACTAAATTATATTCAAATTCAAAACATACGTATATTTCCAGTGAGTGACTGGCAGTTTTCCGCTTCGGAAGTTTTCCGCATGGCAGATTTCTACACCGTTAAAACATATAAACGTAACACTAAAACGTACTAATATATCAACCTATTTCTTTCATATCACAAATAATTTTCAATCCCTTGTTTAGTAGTATATAATATACATGTTCGTGTATTTTATGTAGTCGTGCTCTGTTAATTCTGTTATAAAAACTTTATTCTGAACCAATTACTTCTAACCTAATCTGAATAATGCTATCGATTATTATTGTAGTAACCGTGAAATAAACACCGCAAAAGAAGTCTTGATATGTATCCCATGTTTATGTACTGCAATAAGTTCGAAACGTGTCTCGCAATTACTACAGATATTATAAAAACCAGAATGTAATAAAAGCAGGGCCTAGCTGTCTGTATGTAATTTTAAAAAGTATTCAGTTTTATTATTTTACTGTCGCCGGCCAGCAGGAGCAGGAGAAGAAGAATGCGAAAATAATCAAGGCAAACACTATGAATTTCTAATTACCATCAACAAAGGAACTTTCTACTTTTACATCACAGAATATATATATAATTAATTTGCAATATAGAATATATACAGATAATTTATATAATACCGAATACAATATTTCGTGAAAAGATTGTCTGTGCACGCAACTTTGGATTGTCGTTCACTGTATGCGATTGATCCCCTCCTAATAGCTTGGATTGTTAACGTGATCTATAACTTGTCCCAGAGTTAGATAGATTTCACCTCACCAATCAGACAGAAGGAATGAGTAATTAAATGACCTATAGGGACGAAAGCTAGAGAATCAATCACAGTATCCAAATGTTAAAGGAACCCTACCTTTTTGTGTGTTCAGTGGAAAGCGCATCACAGAATCACAGTGATTGTCAATGTACAGTCTACTACAATATATATAGTATATACCCTATAATTAGGTTCTATACATAAATATACAATGTTTGCTTAATAAGTTGTACCATAACACCAAAACAATATAGTATCCCTTCTCTATGTCTATTGCCCATTGAGCTGGGCAATAGACTTAAGTACGAAAGTACTTAAGTACGTACTTTTTGTGTAGGTACTAATGAAGAGTACTGAAATTAGGGGGTCAAGCAAATTTTGAAAAAGCTAGAACGATCTGGGCCGATCGTTCTGAAAATTGTATGGTATATGTAACTTCGGCAAAAAAACATTTTATTCTTATAACATTTTTGAAAATAATGTAGTTGTTCAATTTAATTTTTTTATAAATTTTAAAAGACGAGAAGTGTGTGTATATGCTAGAATAAAAACTGAGGCAGTTCTAGAATCCCTGGAACACATCAAACAAATCTGCATAAGTTTTTTTATTTTTCCTTTCTTGTTTTTTTATAAGCATTTTTTGATGACTACCTAAATAAATTTTCAAAAAAGGAATGAAATTTTGGTTTTGAACTGTGATAAAAAAAGACGAGAGTGAAAATTGGAAAAGCCCTCTGTAGATTTGTTTAAAATGTTCCAAGGATTCTAAAACTGTCTTTGGTTTTCTTGTAGCGTGAAAACTCATTGACTTCTCGTCTTTTTTAGGTGTAAATTACACATTTTACAGGAGATCCAAAAACATAAAATGATAAAGTGAAATGTCAATTTTACAGCTATAGATGAAGTTTGAATGTTTGTTTTCATGTTGTTTTGTAATCTATATGGGATATAAATGCATAGTACACTTCATAAATTCATTTTTCAACCAAAAAAAAAGAATCATTATTTTTGACCCTCACCCGCCCTCATTTTCACCCCTCCTAGAGGGGGGAGGAGGTTCTAGTGCTCGCACCCTCACACAAATTTGGGACTCTTCAGCAATAAAAAGAATATTGATCATTATTTTCACCCAAATTTATTGGTTGACATCTTTGAGTGTGAAGTAATTAAATTAAATATTCACATACTTTGTGTTAAGAACATCACAAATAAATTATTATATGGTTTTAAAATAAATTCACGTTGCAATTTACAACATATATATTACCACTCTATGTTAGTAGTATCTTACAAGATATGACAATGCTCAATGCGTTGGTCATGTTGTGGTTTGCTTCTGTGTAACGTATATTGTCCAATATTATCAATCACTGCATCGTGGTACCACCTCACAGTTGACAAATATACCTTCCCCACTGAGAGGTTATCTCACGTCTGTCGTTTTGTCGCATCACGTCGACAACAAGAAATATGCAATGTTTTACTATCAACTCCAAGAGCGAACGAACAAAACTCAACCAATTTTGACAAAGGAAAAGAAACTATTTATACAATCCATCATCCTGTTATTGACAAGAAATATTTTAAAATCATATTTAAAAAAATGATAAAAACATCATTCATGCGGTATAAGATGACAATTCCATATTCTGTTTCTGTTGAGAGACTCATCTCTCTACCAGGGATGACATTAGTGCCATAGGGTACGGTTACTATGGATGCGTATTCAAGCTATTTTTCGCACTGACGATATCGTCAGAACTGGCCGTCAGTGCGAGGTGGTTTCTGATCGTCAGTATGTTTCTGTTCAATTAATATTGAGATCTAAACTATGTAATGTTCGGGAGGAATTAAAAACCTACCTGTGTGCCTCTGAAATAATAGACGTGACGCTAATATGATCATTTATTTCACTGCACACAATTTTTGAAATGCCTAAATAGAAAAATAAGGGGAATATTTTTTATATAACTATAAGGATATTCAATTATATTGAAAAAAATTGTACACAGTGACAACCAATTCAAGCCTTTATATAAACAAATAGGTATTGTATACATAATTAAATAATATATGTATTATTCCTGATATGCAGTATCAAATAATGTATTTCTAAAACACATGGGTAAACAGTAACAGCAATCGAAAGTAAGAGAATTAAACACAAAAATTACCGAATCTGTCGCTAGTCGCATGAAAAAATCAAACTCATTTGAATGCTGAAGTTATTCTGATGACTTCGTACGTATTCTGACGACTAAATCGCTGCCACTGTAACCACTCCCATTAGAAAGTATGAGTTTGATTTTCATGCAATTTCATCAGAAGTCATCAGTGCGAAAAATTGCTTGAATATACGCATCCATAGTAACCGTACCATAAGATGTCATCACTTTCAGATCAGGGCTTCGAAAGCTTGGTCTTAATTTCGAGCCAATGATCAAAATAATCTTCAATCATGAAATAAAAGAATTTCTTTCAGGAAAAAAAAAATCAATGCAATTATATCATGATTAATGCAATTATATTATGATTAATGGAGTTATATTATGATTAATGGAATCGTATTTTTAGTTTATTTCATCCATTTTATACGGTCTGAGTATAAATTTAAAGAATTTATGCGTACCTGAAAAATGTAATACACTAAGTACATTTAAATACTTAGTACTTAAGTGCTTCTTTAAATGTTCTTTTATAATACTCAATTACTTTTTAGTCTTGTACTTAGTACTTAACACATTTAAATTACTTATGCTCAGCGTTGATTGCCCACAAAATACAGTGCCCCCTCTAAACATGTGTCCAATGTCCATACAGTGTAAAGTAACTCTTTTCTATTCCAATACAGTACAGTATTATCTCTCCATATCTATAATGTACCCACATAAAAGGCATAGAGACGGGATACTGAACTGCATGAGGATAGAGAGGGGATATTGTACTGTTTGGGTTTTGTAATTTTCAGTAATATATTATACATACCTACCGATCTCAATTTATACTTAACTATGAGCTTTCTAAAACAATTCATACTATCAAACTATTTACAGATGAAATAATTATAGAGTTCATACTAAAATATCTCCAAAGTATACCAAAAACAAACTTTAACTATTAAAAACATGAATAGCATATTTTCACATGTATAGACTAGTTAAAATTGAGCTGTGACACTCTAGGTTTAAAATCATCTTAATTGATTTATGATAAGACTCCTAACCTCATTAAATTCATAGAACAAATCCCATTTGGTTGAACCATAGTTCAAAAAATCAGAGAAGCTACAGTAAAATGAACAAATCAAAGTTATTAAAACAACTTTATCCATAAATTTATACCTAGTCAAGATGGAATAAAACTGCTCCATCAGAAACTCAATATCTAAATACTTACATTTTGTAACTGAATTCAATGCATTGCCTATAATGTTTCAGTAATTAGCTTTGAATTGAATTTCGAGTCTATTTTACAACTGAAAACTATGTAAGATGACCTACCCGTGCTAATTTTGAACAGTTAAGATGAAATTTTCTATCCTGAATAATAATTTTTAACCCATTGTAGGATGGGCACACACATCATCAGCGAATATATTAACAGAAAGAACAAAGGCCAAGTTTGCAATAAACATTAGTATCACTGATTTTCCTTAAAATCAATATCAGTGTAGAAATTATAAATATGTCCAGATTAACACCCCCCTAATAATATTTTTCACTATTTTCACATATAAAAGGCTTTAATTTAAACATACAAAAGCTTTAGATAAATCTAGTAAAGCACAATGAACATTTCTGTTCTCATTGTTTAAGTTTAATGTCGTTTCCAAGCAGACAGATAATACAACCTGCAGTGTATTTTCTGAATCCAAACTGATTATCGCTTAATGTGGAGCTCATTCAACTGTTTCAAACAGTATTCAAATTGTTTGAGCATGCAGTTTGAATTCATTATAGGCCTGTATTGTTCTAAAGACGATAATATGTATTCGTTAAAAACTAAAAGATAAAATCTTAACAGAAAAGAAAGAATTAATAAATAAACCCTAACTAAATTATAATTACATTAAAAAGAACATTATGAAAAACAAAACAATGATTCACATATAGAGGAAAGAAATTCTTTCCAAAATTTAGAGTTATTATTAGCCTCATATCTATCATTATAAAAAAGGCTACATTTTTCTAAAATCTAAACCAACTCTAGCCATATTTGCAGTGACCGCTTCAAGATAAGAATCAGCGAAGGATTGACCAATGCATGTTCGTCGTCAACTAGAGATTTGTATTTATTCTTGAAAATATTTGGAGTTGCTGCCATATACATTAATATGCGGATGGTTTTTTATCCAAAATTTCAACGTTTTTCCAGAAAATATTTATATTTCCATTAAAGCAAGTAGCTTTATTATTGGCAATATTTTTTGTTCTGATTTTCTTCATCTCATTGATATACTTTCGTAACCTTAGCATATCATATTCATGCCAAATAATAAGTAGAATCATAGTATGGAAATGAATTGCTGAAATAAATTAATCTTTGAAAAATAATTTATACATTCCCAATTATTATAATTGTAATTATCTGCATATTTTGTCCACTAAAGTAAAGTCAGATTCAAGAGACTTCTAAGCATGTCGCAACTAACTTTGGAATAGACAATTCGTAGTATAAACTTGAGCCGTATAAAATACCTAAGCAAGAGCGAACACTCTTAGAGCACATACCTTTTTGTATCGTTTTTTAGTTCATTTTGGTCCTCTTTGTAACCTTGGCCTCTGACCCGATCGGTCCCAAAATCTAATGAAATGGTTCCAGGATAACGACCAATTGTCCTAACAAGTTTCAAACAATTTTATAGAATAACTTTTGAGTTATGCGAATAACAAGATTATGCATACAAATAAATTGATACATATTGCCTTTCAAAACACAACCTTCCGCAATTTTGCGAAGGTAAAAATCAGTTACAGAGTTAGTGCTAGTTGAATGAGTCAGACTAACAAAAGTGTTTCCGTCATTATTCAATAATTAAAAATAACTCATGGCTAAAATTTATTTTATTTATTTATTTAAACTCAAAATGCTTCCTTACATTTGAGCGTCATACGCAGGATAATTTCACGTCCTATTTACAATATACACATAAGAGTATAAGAAATGAACATATCTGAACATCCTGAAGATGAGATTAAAATTCTCTTTATTAGAATTTCTGATCTGAGTGGCAGGGTTTCGATTTTTTCGATGGAGGAATTTCACTCTCCGTCTTTTTAATATGTTATTTCTAGATGATCAGGTCTTTTCATTCTTTTTCTAGGTGTCACTAAATTATATACTTCATTTCCGGAAAGTCCACGAGAGAAGAGTGCATTAATTATGATTTCGTCATGTACTGTCAACTTTTATCTGAATTATTTAAATTCAAAGTGTATTTCGTTGATTCCATTGAGAAATTATTATGAACAATAGTTAATATTTATGTATCATGCATTTGATGAATTTGTAGTTACAATCAAAAGTTGAACTGTCAATTTATATATGAAGTGTTATGGATATGGTAGCTGATCCAATTTAGAATAATTTGAAAGTCTAAAATAATGCAATATTAGTGAAGAAGTTGGACCACCTTTTCATTTATTCTTAGTAATTATTAATTAATACATACAATATTTCCTAATAAATAGAGCCCGGGTTTATAGTTCTAACGCAGTAGTTGAAATGACGTCAGAATTTTTTTTTTATAGCTCTAAAAAAGAGTTTTACAGTCGGTAAAAAAGAAGTCCTTATAATAGCTGAGTGTGTCCTAAAATTGATGCATTTCCTTTCTATTATCCACATCATAGAAACTTTTGGAAAACAATTCCAGAGTAACTATGCCATTCTTATTTATTTGTTAATAGTTCATTTTTGATTATTATTCACAGAACTTACGCAACATTTATGGCAGTTGTGTACGCATAATATCGTATATATAAGACAATGAGTTTATTAAATAATATATAAATCTCATATTTCCCAATTTATACGTAGCTTTTATTTTACAAGAAACAAACAAGATGAAAGAAAACTAAATAAAATTTAACCAAAATCTATGTTGTCGAAGTCACAGCCAACTAAGAAAATCTAACAAAGAGACTCAAATAGAACAGCACAAAACAAATACAAAAACAGTACCTAACAATAATTCTCAATATAATGAATATGCTTCTTTTTAATGAAACAATTAAACATCATGACGAGAAACTACTAACATTTTATTGACATTTTCAACAGCCATGCTTAGTCTCTTGTCACTTAAAATCATTCTTCTTTCTACTTCTTTCAACTTCAAAACAGTTTCGGGTTGTTTCACTTTGGGCATGTTTGGTGTTTACAACATGAGCACTCATCTAACTATCACGTGCAGAAATGTGTGTGCTCAAAGTAACTTCTTTGCACAAAGAACAACATTATTCGGTCATAATACAGGCATCCCTCGCTTTAGTTACAAAATCACGACTCAGTTTAGTTACCAAAGGGTAACTAAAGTGAATAAAAGTAACAAGAAATTTATAATTGTCACTATACTGAGTGAGAGTTAAGCTATGGATGGATTTTAAAACATTTAATAAATGCACGACATTAAACTTTTTCATCACAGTCACAAACAATGAAAGACTGTATAATATTATTAATATGCTTATATACGTACGTGTAGTACTCTAATAACTCTGTAACAAATTTTCTTTCTATAACTCATAAAAAATGATATATATAATCAAGGAGTGACGATTATAAATTTCTTGTTACTTTTATTCGCTTTAGTTACCGTTTGGTAACTAAAGTGAGTCGTGATTTGGTAACTAAAGCGGGGGATGCCTGTACTTAGATTTCTATAATTATTGTGCTACATTTAACAAACCGCAATTTTATGCTCTGTGAAATATTTTTGGTAGTAGGGTACTAAGTTCCAAGTTATTGATTGGTTCTACAATTTTGGACACGTTAGAAAAGAAAATATTATAATTATTATCTAACTTCTATTCTAATTGGTATCATGGATACCAATTGAAATAAAAGTTAAATAATGATTATTATATAAAGATTTTTACGTGTTCGAAAATATGTAACCGTGCGATAACACGGAACTTACCCTAAAATGGGACATGTTGAATTTCTGAACCAATTGCTTTTAATAACCTCATCTGGATTATAATTTTGATGGATGTTTTAGTTACCGTGAAATAATCACAGAAAATTGTCTTCGTTTTCTATGTCTACGAACGGTTCTTATTTCGAATCATGACTCGAAATAAGGACCACTTTAACTAAAGTGAGTTGTACTTAAAGCGAGGCCTGCCTGTAAATAAATGTCATGTTTATTTTATTGGTCATATCTTCATTCGCTTAAGAAAACATAATATAATACTGTATTGAGTAGTGATTTATGAACTTTTCAATTCAGTATAATTTACCAATACTAATTATGCTCATACGTTTTCTATGGAATATTACTATTAAAAATGGAAATGAAATGGCATACTAATATAAATATCTCTTGCATTTTTAATTTACAAATATATTTCGCAAGCAAAGGATATGGTCTATCACAGTTTTTATAGTCGTTTTTACCATAATTACTAGTTTTATCTTTTAATTTCTAGTCAAAATAGCATTTATGCTATAAACGCTACAGAACTTTATTTTTATAGTCAAAATAGCGTTTATAGCATTAGAACTGGAAATCCGGGGTCTACTAATAAATGTGATTTTGCTCTGACAGTCAAAGAAACAAAACAACATATTGTGCCTCAAAAAAGCGACATGTTTCTGGGCAACCTAATATATTTACATAAATTGTACATTTATTTATTCTATCAGAAGAGGAAAATAAACTAAAGTTGATTAAATAAAATTAGCAACATCGTATAATATAAATTAATATGAAATTAACAGTGAGCCATTCCTGCATCAATATACATAGATAGTTCTTAAAGACTCTCTTAAAAGCTAATAAATTTGTACTTCGGGTATATTTTTCCATATTTAAATACCGATATAATTTATTGAAGATTTAGACATAGATTTTCTATCTAGGTATAACATAATTGTCTCTATGTCTAGACTCTACAAAAATGTCAAGGAGTTTGGTGGAAATTAATCAATGTATTATTAAGGTGTGAAACATCAAATGATTAAAAATTACTAACCCTATACATGTAAAGTTATTATAGTAAACACTTACTCACGCAATACATCTAACCCCAATAACTTTACGCTTTAAAAGACAACACCAACAAGTTCCATAAAAGTAAGTTCATATAATTATGTATTTGATCTTCTCTGTAGATTCATAGTTTTACTTCTAACATAATCTGCTGCACCAAATCAAGTCTAAATAGAATAGTTTTTATACGGTTTAATCGAAGAGAAATAAAGCTATATAATTACTCGTTGAGGAACATCACATTTTGTTCTCATTCCATATACCAAGTGAAGGTGAAATATAAATGATATACTGTCAATGCCTGAACAATCAAAAAAAAATAATAAGTGACTTGAATGTAGGATCACTCCTGAAACTATAGAGAAAGAAATTAGTCTTATACTTTATATGTAGAAGCGATTTTTTTGCAACAAGCTACTGTAAAATACTTTGCAAGTGCTGGTTTATGACCAAATGAGTATTGGCGAGTGCATGGAAAGGCATCAAAGCAAAATTTATATCAATAACTATTTGAAGTCTAAATACAATGAAAAAACTATGCATATCATCAGTGTCTACAGCTTCATATAGAGTGCTAGTATGGCCGAACACCGCGTGAGTATAGTGTTCCTACCAACTCGGTTGCTTTTAAAACATTCTCTAAACTTAAGAATTTAATTTATTTTATAGATACTTCACTTTCCTCGAACAACCGTATGTGCGATCATATAGGATGTGAGAATTTTTGGCCCAGATACAAGTTTCTATGATAGAAATTATTGTCAATGGTGATAATTATCTCGATTTATTCAAGTACGACTTTTAACCTGTTTCGTCGATTTTTCCAGACTCAGAAATAATTATGTTCATGCAGGGTGAAGCTGGTCAAGAAATGTTAGACAGTGGATTAATGGAAAGTTTCCAACAGGTGGCGGGCATATGTTCAAATGGTGACATGAACATCGAACAGCAAGTGGCCACCAAGATCACCTGATCTTATACTTTGTGATATTTTTTTATCGGTTTCATCAGGAGTAAAGCTGGTCATACACAACCAAGGGACATCAATGAGTAGAATAAGAGAATGTATTTATTTGCAGAAGTAACCTTGGAATTTGAACTCATATCTGAATTCAGTCATGCTGAAATATTGGCTGTCCAACTAAATTATAGAATATATTAAGTAAAATTTAACCTAAATAATAAAATATTAAATTAAGAGTGTTTTAATACCAACCGAATTCAAATCTAATCAATAGTAAGAAAGTTATTTGAGTTTAACACGTTGTCAACGTATAGGTACACCTTTGTACCGAAGTATATATCACTGATAGACTAAGTGGTACAAATATATACAATGTATATACCACTGTCAATATTTTAAACCCGAAATAAGCTGTGAGAATGTGAACTATTATTATACCATTGTATTCATCATAAGGAAAATATCAATAGGTATATTATCATACTTTTCCCCGTCGACTTTTCCCCTCCAATTATTTAAAGTCTAATTATTACTCACAACAGTGTTTTCGTCTTTTTACAATATGATTACCACCTCGCACAAAATGTTTATTGTATTCTAAATGTTTCTAAATGTATTTGAATATTTATACAATCTTTATGGCCGGATCCTTGAATGTTGTAACCACGAGTCATTAATTAAATTACTTTATTTCAATCATAATTGTGGTTCTACATCATTATCCGTCATTTTCATTAATTCAAAAAGGTTATTTCTTACACCAAAACTAATTAAAAAAAACTGTTACCAAAAGTAATTGAATTCTTTAAAACTCATCTCAATCATTATTCAACAAATAATTATTACCAGTGATCCGATCCAATTCACTTCTACGAATATAAAAAGTTTCAAATATTGAAATATTGTATAGGAAATTTATATTTAAATAATTTAGGTACAGTAGAAGTTCACTGCATATTTAGTTTTTTTTCGAATCAATAGTTATATTCATTTACCAGCAATAAAACTGTATCATGAATCACGATATTCATGTATCATGAATTTTGCTACAAACTCCTTGAAGCCGTCTTGTATTAGTTACTCCTTCGATAATTACTTTAGATTGGAGAATTTAGGAGGAGATATACGATATTATTTCTAAATCGTCCTCAATGCTGAATGCTTGAAAAGTTTTGATTTGAGGATTTTACACTTTTTATGTATGTATTAACATAATAATGGTGAAACCATTGTATGTTTTTAAGGTACAGATATTAAATATCGTGCACGGACATTTCGTCCACGGAGAATTCGTCCACGGACATCTCGTTCACGGACATTTCGTCCAACGAACATTTCATCCACGGACATTTCGTCCACGATTGATAAATATTCAACTATTCTATAAAGAGGACACTATCAAGTGTAAAAATATCTCGTAGCCGGTTAATTCCACCGCGGAAAGTTCAACCGCGGAAAGTTCCACCAGGAAGATTCCACCGCCGTTAAATGCTAGATGTGGAAAATTCCACCATTTTGAAAAAAATATGCAAATAATCAGTATAAATAAACAGTTTATTTTAAAATGTATCTCTAAGTCTAGGTAATTGATAATTATAAATGAATAAATCTTCCTTTTAAATATAAAACAATTAATAATCCATCATATGGGCATTAAATATTTAACTGGTTAATGACAGACTATGACGCTGGTATTGGAATACCAAGCTGTGGCAACTCTGATAAATTTAGCTTTTTGAATCTATTATCGAAAAAATTAATATTAAGCAGCTATATATGACCAGCATGTTTTTAATGTCTATTTCTTTAGAATCAATATTATTTTAATCAGAGACCTTCTGAACCGCATTTATATTAAGACGTTGCATATCAAAAGAAATTCTGTACGTGTTATGATTTATATATCTTATGTGAGTTTTGAATTTATGATTTTTATTCGTGTGTCTGTGGTTTCAGGTCGAAGCTTGTTATGTACTGCAATTAATTTACCTGCTTATGGTACGTTTTGCATGCAGCGATTGTTGCGATCATCACACAGCGATGATCGCCCAGCAATAGGAATACATTGAAATAGTATTCAGCTAAATTCGCTCGTTGCTAAACAGTCCCTTAGGAATACCATTGAACTAGTGCTTAGTGATATAATCGCCTGGCGAAGATCCTTGAGCAATGATTATAACAATCGCTGCATGCAAAACGTACCTTTAACTCTATTTTCAAAATTTAGTTGATACACATCATATTTAAACTTTATTTTGTAAAAGTTTCAATAGAGATTATTATACAGTTACAGAGAGATTCAGCTTTGTAATTTTTCTTTTTATATTAAAATATATCGATACTAATTAAACATTTTATTTCAGTACGTGTCAAATTGATACTTAAATTCCACCTCTTATCGTCGCTAATTTTATTTGTAATATATCTTGGTACATTTAAAAACTTGGGTGATAAATAATATTTATATAAAAAAAAAAAATTATGTTACAAACAAATTATTTTCCTTAATTTCAGTTTCAACAAATATATGTTTAAAGGAGAATCAAACGGAATCTAAATTGTTGGTCACTGGGGCAGTGGAACTTTATTGTTGAATTTTCACGATTTAAATTTTATAAAAAATTTAATTGATACATATTTAAAAGATCGTTTGATCTGTCTATCATTTCGTATCTTTGCCTTAGCTTATCTCGTAGCTCTTGACTTAACATAACATATTCTCATAATTTCTTGAATTTCTAACTAATGACATGTTGTTCGGTTACTACAAAAAATGAAAATAATTTTACTTTAAATCAGTTAATATTAAATGTTATACCTTCTGTAAATGAAATTCAATATTTTGCAGTGGAATCTTCCGTGGTGGAACTTACCAGCGGTGGAACTTACCTGGTGGAACTTTCCGTGGTGGAATCTTCCGCAGGGGAATTTACCTAGAACCAAAATATCTATAGCAGGTTTATTAATTAAATTATGTAGTATATTGACTGTCAAATAATAAAATACAATTAAATATGTTAACGCTCTAGTAAAGCAAAAAATTGAACAATTAATGAATGGATCGGTATCTTTTAAAATAGCTGGTTATGAAAATAATAAATTCACAATAGTTATAACTATAGATCTGGCATAAACTGAATTAATCGTAGCTGCTTCGAGTAACTTGCGATATTTATTATTGCCTCAATTTTTATACTTTGCATGTGGCATCTCTGAATTTAATGTGAATTTACAAAAGCACAGTCTTAAAATCAAAATGACCCCCAATATGGACACATACCTACAGGAATCAAAGATAACAATAAAACTGTATTACTGCTTTAGCCTGTTAATGAAATTAATGTGTCTTCTATTGATAAATTGCTTGTTTTATCAAAATTATACATTAATAGCCAAAAATACTAATATATCATTCGGCGGGGAAAAGTCCGGTGGGGAAAAAATCCAGGCAGGGAAAAGTCCGGCGAGGAATAGTCCTGGCGGGGAAAAGTCTGGCGGGGAATGATCCTGCGGAGAATAGTCCGACAGAGAAAAGTCCGACGGAGAAAAGTCTGGCTGGGAATAGTCCTGGCGGGGAAAAGTCCTAGTGCCCATGGCACATGTGATACA
Organism: Caprella mutica; assembly: GCA_947561585.1. Taxonomy (NCBI): domain Eukaryota; kingdom Metazoa; phylum Arthropoda; class Malacostraca; order Amphipoda; family Caprellidae; genus Caprella; species Caprella mutica. The sequence goes on from CANNZV010000953.1 coordinate 158,756, forward strand.
GAAGCAACAACAAAAACTTGAAAAAATCGAAACGTCAGTTAGGCTAGAATTCTTTTTGAGCAATAATTGTATAGTCAACATGTTACCTGTTGAACACTCTGACTATACACTCTGTACGCTTAATACCCTATTTTGCTTCACAGACAACACAAAATTAGTTTACATTATCCCTATTGATCATGTATGTTTGATATAAACCGTGGAATAATTAGGGTACACATTATAATTAGGATAATTAGGGTACGCTTAAAATATTGTTAGCGGTATATATTTGTATCACTTTGTCTATCAATAATATACAAAGTGGTACAAATGTGTACCACTTTGTAGTCAACGTGTTAATAAAACATTATAAAATTATAGTGGGTTCATAGAAGATTAGATTAGTTTGTGATCATTGTTCCCGCCATAACTTTCTATCTGTGTTCATGCATAAAATATCTAACAATACAGTCCTCAATTATTCAATCAAGCCATTTTACACAAATAATCTAGAAATAATCAACAGATTGCACTCACTCTGTCATACTCATTCACGCAACCTGTTAGTGAATGCCTCCCAGATTTCGTGACCAAATCACACAAGCGTAGTCTATCTTAAGGGTGAAGTATCGACGCTACCATGAGGTGATGCCAAGAATATCGGCTTGCGTGAAGTCAATGAAATGTAGAGAGCAGCAGTGTGAGGCCAATAGAACAGGAGGTGGCTGACTGTTTGGTGGCTGCTTATTGTGACACAACAATGGTGATGATATTGACTAGGAAAAGTAGTAGAAAAGTCTGTACGATGTGTCTGAAGGTGTTCAGAGTTGAATAATGTGCGCACAGTGATCGAGATTGGACTTTGCGCATGTACCGGGATGATATTATGAGCTATGTGTTGATAGTTATAGCTATAGACAACATTCAGTGTTGAAATGTGCAGCGATTATAGTATATATAATTATATTATATATATAGAAAGTATATCTATATTTATGGGTTATTTTTGAGGTGGTATTAATTATAAAAGATATTTTCATTCAACTTTCTTCCAAACGCTTATAGGTTGAATATTTTAATCTCTTAATTCATACTTATTATTCTCTAATATTTAATATTAAAAGAAATCCGAATCTCAAGAAATTATAGCAAATGGTGACTTAAGCTAACGGCATTATAGATCTCTATTTCAGTAGACAAACACCCCTCCCCACTCCCCATCGTTCATCTTGCGATCAGCTGATCATAGCATACAGTGACGTCACATTGTGGTCACATCTCTATTCTTTGAATGAACTCCTACCTATTTATTCTCTGTCAAATTATTATTGATATTATATCATGTATTAAAACAAACGTTGTATCTGAACCCAAGCAAGATATATGGAGGGGCGACAGAAGATTGAGAGGAGATACCTATTATTAATTTTCTACCGCAGAACTCCTCTTTAGTAGTGAAATCCTCTATAGTGAGTGTAGAGTCCTGAATAAGAGAACTACACTGTATTGTGAGCAAATTTCTTCAGTCTGCCATGAATAGCCATCAGTTTTCTAAAACTGATGGCTATATTCATGGCAGACTAAAGAGAATTGGTTCATTATACGGGATAATTCTCTTACTCAGAACTCAACATTAACTATAAAAGAGCTCTACTATATACCTATTTCTGGGACCTGTGTTTGATTGTTAAATTTACCTGCGTCTGATTTAATTGTCAGATTAACAGCGCGCTAATAAACAGATTACTCAACCTAAATAAAAACTTAATTCATAGCTCTTTTTTCAATTGAATTATCAATACCTGAAATTATAAGAAAGTCTTAACGCACTTAACTTAACGAAAGTCTTAACGCACTTAACTTAACGAAAGTCTTAACGCACTTAACTTAACGAAAGTCTTAACGCACTTAACTTAACGAAAGTCTTAACGCACTTAACTTAACGAAAGTCTTAGCACACTTAACTTAACGAAAGTCTTAACGCACTTAACTTAACGAAAGTCTTAACGCACTTAACTTAACGAAAGTCTTAACGCACTTAACTTAACGAAAGTCTTAGCACACTTAACTTAACGAAAGTCTTAGCACACTTAACTTAACGAAAGTCTTAGCACACTTAACTTAACGAAAGTCTTAACGCACTTTACTTAACGAAAGTCTTAACGCACTTAACTTAACGAAAGTCTTAGCACACTTAACTTAACGAAAGTCTTAACGCACTTAACTTAACGAAAGTCTTAACGCACTTAACTTAACGAAAGTCTTAACGCACTTAACTTAACGAAAGTCTTAACGCACTTAACTTAACGAAAGTCTTAACGCACTTAACTTAACGAAAGTCTTAGCACACTTAACTTAACGAAAGTCTTAACGCACTTAACTTAACGAAAGTCTTAACGCACTTAACTTAACGAAAGTCTTAACGCACTTAACTTAACGAAAGTCTTAGCACACTTAACTTAACGAAAGTCTTAACGCACTTAACTTAACGAAAGTCTTAACGCACTTAACTTAACGAAAGTCTTAGCACACTTAACTTAACGAAAGTCTTAACGCACTTAACTTAACGAAAGTCTTAACGCACTTAACTTAACGAAAGTCTTAACGCACTTAACTTAACGAAAGTCTTAACGCACTTAACTTAACGAAAGTCTTAACGCACTTAACTTAACGAAAGTCTTAACGCACTTAACTTAACGAAAGTCTTAACGCACTTAACTTAACGAAAGTCTTAACGCACTTAACTTAACGAAAGTCTTAGCACACTTAACTTAACGAAAGTCTTAGCACACTTAACTTAACGAAAGTCTTAGCACACTTAACTTAACGAAAGTCTTAACGCACTTAACTTAACGAAAGTCTTAACGCACTTAACTTAACGAAAGTCTTAGCACACTTAACTTAACGAAAGTCTTAACGCACTTAACTTAACGAAAGTCTTAACGCACTTAACTTAACGAAAGTCTTAACGCACTTAACTTAACGAAAGTCTTAACGCACTTAACTTAACGAAAGTCTTAACGCACTTAACTTAACGAAAGTCTTAGCACACTTAACTTAACGAAAGTCTTAACGCACTTAACTTAACGAAAGTCTTAACGCACTTAACTTAACGAAAGTCTTAACGCACTTAACTTAACGAAAGTCTTAGCACACTTAACTTAACGAAAGTCTTAACGCACTTAACTTAACGAAAGTCTTAACGCACTTAACTTAACGAAAGTCTTAACGCACTTAACTTAACGAAAGTCTTAGCACACTTAACTTAACGAAAGTCTTAACGCACTTAACTTAACGAAAGTCTTAACGCACTTAACTTAACGAAAGTCTTAACGCACTTAACTTAACGAAAGTCTTAACGCACTTAACTTAACGAAAGTCTTAACGCACTCAACTTAACGAAAGTCTTAACGCACTCAACTTAACGAAAGTCTTAACGCACTTAACTTAACGAAAGTCTTAACGCACTTTTAAATTATGATATGAACAATGAAACATGATTGTATTCTACAAGTTATGATGGTTTCTTTAATATCTTTTTCATTTAACGAGTAAATAGTGTGAAAGATGATAATAGACAGATAATAATCCTTTACAATGAGTGAAACAAAAAGCAAACCATCAAATGTGGATGATCTACTCACCCTCATAGACAGGGGCGTTTGGAATGTTCCTTTCTACGTCATCACGTGCATGGGTAAGCAAAATTTGTCGTAATTTATCTAAACATAGGAAATCACTCTCTTCTGATTGACATCATAAACAAAATAAATAACTCAGAAACTGCTAGTAAATGCCCTCTTTTTTCTCCAGTCTTTTCTCTGAATGCAGTCAGTCTGGTGGAAATGGAGTTCATCTCATCTTTAACGACAGAGAAACCAAATATGAACATTTCGTGAGTAATAATTTAATGCATCTAAAGGGACTGATTTACACAATAAATTATATGTATGCACCAATATCTATAATCTTTTGCTATATTTAAACCATTCATTAATTTCCAGTTCCCTAATTTTCTAACAATAGATAAAGTACTGTAAGGAGCTCCTTCTTAAAAGGCATCATTTCATTTTCCTCTCTTGTATTAGTAAAAAAAATTAATAATATATCCATCGATGTTTACAGTAATCAATATTTTGACAAATCCAATCTACAACTGAATTAATTTCCCATTAATATCTAGTGGGAGACAAAGGATTAGAAGAGAACGCTATTTATTCTATAGAAATAGGCAGTAGAAAATATATAGTCAGGATAACAATAAAATATTAAAGCTTTTCAATATCAATCAGCTTTCAAAATCTGTCAGTCATCGTAGATATAAATCCAATGGGATGTTTCGAAAAGAGAGGTTTTTTCTCTCAATATTTGATTAGCCTTTATAATTATTAATAACATATATATCTAATCTTCACCAGGGTGGACGGGAATTTTGGTATGAAAAATTCGGTCTCGAACATAAATGACCGTTATGTAGTTTCATAATTTGTTCGTGATCCAATCTTCTGAAACCGAATTTTCCTAGATCTTTAACCGCATGGTAGTAACCTAGCCCTCAAAAGTTTTCTCACTAACCTATAGCCGCTGGTGCAAGCGCACCAGTCCTCTCTGAAACTCTTATATAATATTAACCAATTCAGTTTTTTTCATTTCTTAATACAAACCTTCATTTGATATTTACACATCTATTAGTAAGCCCCTAAGAATAATTTTCCATTTAAATAAAATAAAATAGAAGATAAGAAAGAAATATTTCTTAGGTATTGTTGTATGGGCGGGGCTTCTTAATTACTCTGTACAGAGATTGACGAGGTGCAAGTCTCGCACAACTTTCTAAGCCGCTATAAGGGTTACAGTTAACTGATTATAGCGAGACATTCTCCCTATGTACTCAAACTCACTACTACATCTCATGACTGGAGAGAGCTCTGATACACTCCTTTTATATTTGAATAAATAATCATAATATGAGTATCTTACCGTTTATCACCTTCGTTTTTGTCTTGTCGTATGTAATTATTTAAAAAGTGAAAGTCAGGAGAAGATGCTTTCCAATTCGATTTAAATTTATTATTATTTTTCACTGTGGACTGGTGTGCCTGCACCAGCGGCAGGGTGTCTAAAGGGTTAAATAGATATATTATACTTCTTTATGACTACAGGAGCTATCGAATTAACTATTCTTACAAAAACGTTTCAAAATTTTTTCCTATAACCATTTAATGCGTCAGACGATCAATTTGACTGCGCTACAATTGAATGACAATTTTCTACTTCATATTTGACATATAGGGAAAAGGACCATCTACCACTTTACTCACTCTCAATTACCTGCGCTTATTACTGCTATATAATATCAAATGTTAGAAGAAGTCTTCAAGCTATTTTCCTTCAAATTAGTAAATACAGATTTTTTTATTAATTTAACCAATTATATAAGAAAGTTATAGTTGTTTTGATGTAAATTAGATATTCAGCACATTAATAACTCATATATACTCATGAATTACTATTTGGCCTCATTTTATCTATTAACCCTCTCAGTCACACTACTAGGTCTAACCATCTAAAAAATGCGCTATAGCTCACAGTCACAGTTAACTATAGACCTAACCATCTAATAATATAATGCAATATTGTATATATAAAGTGCATAATTAGCATTCACCCTTCAGATGACACATAGTGTCAGTGAGGGTGGTTGCAATATTGCTTACGGCATGAAAGTGCAGTTATTTCATTATGGTTAATCTGACTAACCACCTCATATAAAAAAACTGAGTCAGCAAATGTTGCATTTTTTTGTTTATAATTTATTTACAACCGAAGTAACGTAATACAACCTCAAAAACTCCAAATCTAAAAATTCAAAGTAGTTAGTCTCAATTCTTCAATAATATTATGGTGGTTACTCGTTAGTCTCACTAACCACCCTTTGTACCTCGTATAAAAAAATTCTGAATCAGAATTTTTTTTTTGTAGTAATATAGGCATCCCCCGCTTTACTACCAAATCACGACTCAGTTTAGTTACCAAACGGTATCTAAAGCGAATAAAAGTAACAAGAAATTTATAATCGTCACTCCTTGATTATATATATCATTTTCTATGAGTTATAGAAAGAAAATTTGTGTAAACGGTATAAGAGTAGTACGTATATGAGCATATTAATAATAATGTGCAGTCTTTCATTGTTTGTGACTGTGATGAAAAAGTTTAAAATCGTGCATTTATTAAATGTTTCAAAATCCATCCATAGCTTAACTCTCACTCAGTATAGGTGAGTAATTAATAGAGCCCGGATTTCTATGTTCTAACAAAATAACAGCATAGAAAGCTATAAAAGCATAGATGATCTATGCTTTATAGGCATTAATCTATTTTGCATACAAAGCATATAAAATTCTATTTAAGGATATTTTTGTCTATGGTACAACATGCAAAACTCTATTCAAGAGATAATAAAGTTTATGCTACAGTTGCTTCATTTTCTATTTACAGTTTTTTTTTGTTGTTGTAATATTTTAGTAAGTCATTTAGTTCCAAGTCCTCGTAGTCTTAACAACTCATTCATTAATAATACCCAAAGTTAATCGATCTGATAACGTCAAGATACGAAATTTAGTTGATGAATTTGGGTGTTATGCAATGAAAACGTTGTTTTGAAATGCAAACCATGCAATGTGAAGCTGAGTAGCTACAAGAAATCAAATGCAGTATCACAGTTTAAAACAGCGAAACATAGGCGTAAAAGAGTTTAAATTTTGTAGATTTGAATGATGATGATGCCAACATGATACCAACCATATTGTAGCAAATAATCCTGGATTGTAACTCATAGAATAAATACGAAGCATTATCGCTAGAGTGAAAGAGGTGCAGATTGAAAGGAATATAACACAAAATGCAATGTATTTCAAGTACGCCCCGTTGACATCAGATGCAATGAAGTAGAAAGAAGCTTTTCAAAACTTAAAATTATTTATTGCTAAATTATTTATATTCTAAATATAGCTACTATTATTTTTATCTAGCTAGATGAATAAATAATTAAATCTCATTATTTACCATATATCGTTATATAGAGACTTATTTTTCTTGTTCTTATATTTTGTTAGATATTAATGACACTTTAGCTGTCTCTTAGTAGAACTGAGAATCTGAGAAATTATCGGTTATGGTAATTTGTTGCTACATTATTTAATTTAATTTTAAATTTATTTAAAAATGCGATGCACAAAATGTGGTTCGATTTCCAATTCCATTTTTAATAATTACAAAAAATGTATTTCGATAATTTTCCATTTGAAACGGGAAACATTATTCAACATCATATACCTTACAACCTCAAAATTAAAGAAAAGAATACGTAATTAAGTCTACCATTTGACTCATACGGCATGTTTTAATGGTTTTTGAATAAAGAAAACGTTATTTAAGAAAACGTTAGATTTGGGCTATAGCCTATAAAGCATATTTTAAGAGCATATTTTGCCTAGTTTTTAGTGCTATTTCGCCAAGATTGAAGGGGCATAGAAATCCGGGCTCTGGTAATTAAGAGATACTTAGATTTCTATAATCATTGTGCTACATTCAACAAACCGTAATTTTCAGCTCTTTGATATATTTTTGGTAATAGGGTACTGAGTTCCAAGTTATTGGTTGGTTCTACAATTTCGGATACGTCAGAAAAGAAAATATTATAATTATTATTAAACTTCTATTCTAATTGGTATCATGAATACCAATTGAAATAAAAGTTAAATAATGATTATTTTATAAAGATTTTCACGTGATCGTAAATATGGAACCGTGCAATAACACGGAACTAAGCCTAAAATATGACCTGTTGAATTTCTGAACCAATTGCTTCTAATAACCTTATCTGGATTATAATTTTGATGTTTTTTTAGTTACCGTGAAATAATCACAAAAAATTGTCTCCGTTTTCCATGTCTACGAACGGTTCTTATTTCGAAACATGACTCGAAATAAGTACCACTTTTACTAAAGTGAGTTGTACTTAAAGTGAGGCCTGCCTGTAGTATATTTACAACAAAAGTAACGAACTTCAACTATAAAAACCTCAAAAAAAAAGTACCTAGAAGGTATACCGTGACTGAGAGGGTTAAAGTTTAGACATATATATGTCTAAAGATATATATTTACGCATTATTATATTCCAGATATAATTTTTTGGTGATACTATTATAAAGGTCTGTTTGAAATATTCCATACTCCCACTATAACTTTTTTTCTGTGAAAGTCACAGTACAAAAATGAACTCCAATCCGTAAAATGAGTTTCATGAAATCCTATTTGTGTTCAAATTTATTACAGTACAAATTTAGGTGGGTAAAGTTATACCTCTGGGAAAAGTTATGTTGGCACTATCGAAAAAACTCTCTTAATATTCAATGGCCGCACCATAACGTTTCCCTAGATAAGGACTAAACGAATCGTTGCTGGAATAATTGGAATCTCTTCTCATGTTTCAGAGGTTTCAGCAATCAGTCTGATGAAGCTGTACTGGCAGACACACAGCAAATTCACTCTGTCAGCTACACGAGTTTCACAGACGAAGTAAATAATAAATAGATTCACGTGTGTATTTGGTTCTAAATGTCCTATTCTGTCGTTTTTGTAATTGAATGGCATGACACCTCTTAAAACCAGTTCAAAGTATGTGTCCTATTAATCAACGTTACTATATAGGACTTAAAATGCATCGTGTACAATATTGTAAAGTAGAAATTTGCAATTTGATATATGTGCGTAGAATCAATCGATTATAATAAGATCAGATTTTAAATACTAGCAAAAGTTATACTATATACATACTGATTCATCCTATTGTGATATATACATTTTCCAAGTTGCTACCCCAATACAGTGACATTCAATTCAGATTGGTTTATCAATAGCAACATGACTACACAAAGGGCGGTATTTAAAAACTTATGCCAGAACTATACCATGGCTGTGTAGTTGGTGCGCCTTGTACAGTGTAAACTACAAATGACATTTGACACACTAGCGTGTTACTTCTAACAACGACGGATGTACTTAATTTAGATTTTTTTTAAGTATATCAATTTTCGAAATATATAATGATAAATTTAAAAAGGAATTAGTTCTCTGTAGTTTCAGTTTTTGGATAGTTATTTGGATAGTTATTTGAATAGTTATTCATAATCTAAGCTCTTGTTCTGAAATGTTAAATGAACTAACTATTTCGTTATTACATAATTAGAAAAACTATAATCGATCTATCAATAATAATTTTATAGACGATTATAGTCTTTATGCACACCCAGTTTATGATTAAGGACAATAACTATTGACTATATAATTGATATTAAAGGGACAGTGAATATCATGAGTGATTTTCTTTGAATGATAAAGAATGAAATATTTTAACAATCATTGATAATTTCTGTTAATGGTAACTACAAAGATACATCATTCTACAGTTTAAGTTACATCCACCTAGAGATCACCTGAGGAGTCTCTACCAGATGATGTTTGGCTTGGGAGGAAGCTTAGGATCCTTCCCAATTGCAGTCATTGCAAATAGGTAAGAAAACAGTTAACAGAATGAGGAAAATTAAAATACATGCATTCATATAGACAATATTTTCAGTACTGAGCACTGAGTGTATATAAAGATGGAGGTGGCATAGCGCAGGCAAAAGTGATGCCAAAAAGTGGCGCCATGGGCGTGTCTTAACCCCAGTATATAGAATATGTAGTGACAATCGAGACGTTTAGTGTACGTGACGTCATCACAGCAACACTATAAAAGGAAAATTGTCACTACGTATCACACTATTGTCATTACTATGTATATTTTTTATACTGTGGTCTAAACCAAGGGCGCTCCTCCCACTCACATCATTTAACAGAATGCACGGAAAGGAGATGATGTGCGTGTTAGACTCGCTCTACCTCATGCACTTCTCGAAACCCTATTTTTTAAAGATTCAACAGTTACTTACGAATACAGATAATTTCTATGATAAAAAAGTGTACGATTTGATTATTAACTTGCTTTGACATCTCACTAAAACTATAATTTTATTACAGTAATAACGAGATGAATAAAGAGAATGTATGCTCAAATCATAATAAATTCACAACAAAAAGTATTATTAAACCATAAAAATTATAAGAATTTATCTATTGGTCAAAGCATATACTTCTCAAAAAGAAAGACAATGCTACTGACTATTTTCGACTAATTTAATGCACGAAAGTTTGAGATTAAATTACATTCTAAGAAAAAAGAAGCAATGGTCTATACACGTATATCCAGAAACTTAGTGTGACGTCACGACTTGATCATTCTATTAGATTGAATGTAAAATTTAAATATACTTATAACTCTTGTTGTCATCTGATAAGCATGGAGAAAATATATGTATTAATTACCATACAACGGAAGTAAATGAAAAATAAAAGTATTTTATGTACAGATGCAATCTATATAATTCGCTTATTTGCGAGAACAGTGTCATAACTTCAAAAAAGCTGTTCTTCAGGAGAGGCGTATTAGTACTTGTAATGTAAGTACATTTAATGGTATATCGTTAAGACATTTAGCCTCTCTAGCGGTATATTTTAAAATTTCAATGATGATTTTTTTACCAAAATAATCAGCATTTTATGATTTATATGTCCATATGGATAACTCTAAAATACATGTTTTTGTACTTGTGACGTTGTTGCTGCAAACAAGCGAATTATATGAAAGGGGTTTAACTTACCCTTTTTGTTACATATGTTAAATTGGTGGGATAATACGTAAACCACCATAAAAATATCATTAATGAACATAAGTTGCATGTTGTGATTAAATATCTCCCACCTTATAATGAGCATATAATTTTCATTTACATTCAGTACTATTGAGTTTAATAATATATAATGATAAAAACCACCTATGCAACTTCGTACTTTTTTATTCTCAAACCTTATGCCTCAAAGAATTGAAGTCTGTTTCGGAACCAAAACCTATATCTCTAACATCAAAAGGAAGTTAGATACAAGGGACTCGAAGAGTCAGTCAGAAAGGAAAGTAGCTCCGTGAACAAATTTATCTACCACGATTCATTGGCCAAGCTCAGGTATGAAGAAAATCAGTTACTTAATTAAAAAGAATGTGGTTGCGAAAGATGGAACTGGCAGATGGAAGAGGAAAATGAAGAGTTGATGTTAAGTTAATGAAACCCAAATTCCTAACTAGCAAAAACTAAGAGAAATATGAGAAGAGATAGTAAATAAAGCATGCAAGCCTACATTAACATTATCCTCTAAACCAGAAATTAGTGTTAAAAATGAGTTGTACTTGTGATTAAAACAATTATGATAGATTAATCTTTTTAATTTAACTTTTAATATAAATATAATAAAATTGAATGAGAACCCAACTATACAAAATAATATTTTCACAATTCTCACCAATTGCGACAGTTAGTAAACAATATGTTTTCATAAATAAAATATCGTCACAATTGGTAAATAATTTGTTATCAAAATTGTGATAGCTACAAACAGTACAGAACAGCATAACCTCCCTCGACTGTTACTCGATTTGCACTAAACATTAGAGGAGGGGCATACGACCCCATTGAACCAAGTGGCAGGGGTGCATTGGGGGAAGACACGCCCATGGCGCCACTTTTTGGCATCACTTTTCCTTGCAAGACATGCTGCCTCCATACCTATATATACTCAGTGGTACTGAGTAGCCTTTATGACGACATCACTGCTGAGCCAATGGCAAGCTATTTATCTTTATGAAGAATGTCCCCCTTCTTTTTTTATATCGTGGACGTTTTTCTTATTGCAGAATAGACATTTATGATGATGATAATTAATGGGCTAGTGTAATTTATTTTCCAGTCATAAATATTTTTATAAATAGTTTCTTGTATTAACATTAATTCATGTGCCGCCTTAAAAGAAAAAACTAATGACCACAAAAAAAAAAACAATTACAGAAAACCAAATTACTTTTTCCATCTCTTTCTAAATTAATTCTTTTTATATTATTTCCTATGCATTTTGTAGTTTTTCGTTCAAAAACATCTGTTGAATATACAGGGTGGGTCCAAAAAAAAAACACAACTCAAAAAATATATCTCAAAAACTAGTAACGCCTTGAATTTTTTAATAACACCATTGAGTTTGCCTACTTTTTTACATAAATTGTGGAAAACAATACATTCATCTATAACGATGCAATTATGATTATAATAAATAGTCTGAAAAGTATACATGATCACAAACATAAAATTACCAATTTTTATATTGCAAAAAAAACTTAACACAATAATCCTTCATAACATTTATAAACTCATTATAAAATAAATAATTATATATTTTGTTTCAATTGTTTCCTCACTGTCTTCCGATTTCCTTCCACATGTCCTTCATTTCTTGTCGAACATAGTTCACCCTTTGTTCTCATTGCTACCTTAACTCTTTTTACTAGTGTAGGGTTTTCTTTTAATTCACTTCACTCGTGATTCTCTCCTTCAAGTCGTTTGAGTTTACAGACGGAGTAGAATACACTTTACGCTTCACATGACCCTATAAGAAAAAATGGCCTGGTGTCAATTAGGTTGTTCTTGGTTGACACTCAAGTGCAATAATGCGATTGTTGAACACATTAGTTAGGAAATGTCGCACAGCGATCGTTCTAGTAGTAATAAGAACAAGGATTGAATTTTGATCGACAAGAAATGGAGGACATCTAGAAATAAACAATAGATAGTAAGAAAGGAATTAAGGTTAAATATTTATTCTATAATGGATTGCTTATGACTTGTTATAAATATAAAGGATTATCGTGTTTTTCTATAAAAATAAAAACCTTCGTAATTATATGTTTTAGCGCAAGCATAGTTTTGTCACCGTTTACTATAGTCACTATAGCATCAATATAGATGAATTTTTTTTTTTAATGTTCGACTCTTTATGTATACTAGAAATATAGGGACACAATGGTATTATTAAAAAAATCAAGGCGTCAGTAGTATTTTAGATATATCGATTCAAATTTTTTTTTTAACCCAACCTGTATAGCATATACAGAATGTATCTTAATTAATATTAAATAAAAAGATTCTGTCCAAATTCCAAGTACAGTAAAACTCCTGAGATATGAAGTACTCGGGTAATGAAGGACCTGAGTTATGAAATGAAACTGAGTTATGAAGTATTTTCTATGTTTAAATTCGTGCGCGGAAAATTGCCACTGGGAAAACTGCCAATGTGGGAAAACTGCCACTGTGAGAAACTGCCACTGGGAATATTGCCACTGGGAAAATGGCCATTGTGGGAAAACTGCCACTGAGAAAACTGCCACTGTGGGAAAATTGCTGCTGGGAATATTGCCACTGGGAAAATGGCCACTGTGGGAAGACTGCCAATGTGGGAAAACTGCCACTGTGGAAAAATTGCCACCCGGAAAATTGCCACTATATAATATATTAACATTCAAACTAAAAAAAATTATTAGTTTATAGTCTATACAAACAAAATACCAAACTGAATACAAAATGATTTGAATTTTATGAAAATAAATATTCACATTGCATTCATCGTTGTTTGACTAATTAAATTACTCTCCTAGATAAAATTTACAAAAAAAAACTATTCAACCCTGGTATGATCAATGGGCCTGAGATGCCCGTTCCTCTTTGAAATATTTATTTATAATTTAAGAACTAATTGATTGAGTTTTCTATGACATATTTATTTATCGCATAAATATCAATGAGTCTAATGAAATATGTCCTGTTCTATTTACTTTTTTTTCCTTTATCATCATGCCTATTTTGAAACACAGTCGCAACAGGAATGTTATCGTTATACCATTGTAGGGACCTCAAAAAAGACACCCGAATTCAATTGTTTACATTTATCAATCCTACAAATGACCTTAAATTGGTAAAACTTTTCTCCTCTCATTGTTGTGTTAAAAAGCAGTGGTAAAAAGCAGTGGTAAAAAGCAGTGGTAAAAAGGTAAGTTACACAAATTAGTTTTCAAGACAAAATTTATACAGAAGCTTAAAATTATTATTGTTATTATTTTGTGATGCTTATTTTCACTTTTTCTGAATCATTTATCTGAATATTGTTATGATAAATAGAAAATAATAGTATTATGCTTTTGTATAATTTTTACCTGGAAAATGGTTTAGTTGCAGCTTACCTTTTTCTGAACATAAATAATGCAAAAAAATTAAAATATCTTGATTGAATTTGTTTTCCTTTTTTAGTGGTCCATACTGAATACAAGACTAGACATTATACAGATTCTACGTACATTTTAGTGCAATTGTGAATGAGAGAAAATAAGTGGACGGCAAACTAATAGAATACGAAACCTAAAAATGATTTAAACTCGCAAGTGAACAACTGAGAATATGAAGATAAGATTAATTGTTATAACTCACTCCCAACTAGCGACGGAAGAATCCACTGTTATTGTATAACTGGCCAACATGAGATGCTCTCAACTTCTCATTGTAAATAATTCTTTTATATTAAATTCTAGAACCTGTGATGTTTGTAATTAAAAAAATCTGTATGAATTTATATTTATATGTACAGTGGCAATTTTCCGGGTGGCAATCTTCCCACAGTGTCAATTTTCCCACAGTAACAATTTTCCCAGTGGCAGTTTTCCCACTGTGGCAATTTTCCTAGCACCGTTTAAATTAAAGAAAACGACATAAGTCATGAATTTCATCCTAGTTGTCTCTCAAAGACACTAGTTTTCTCTAAATTTTAATCATAGAAAACGATCAGTGTCCCTGAGCTAAATTAATCCTTAAATAACCTCTCTTCGAAGGTACGGTTGTCGCAACACTATTTTTTGCGGTTCAGTACTTCTGCTGGTGATGACTGTTTTGTCATTGGTTGTACCTTGGTTTGAAGCTCTAATGGTCATCAGATTTATGATCGGAATCGGATTCGTTGCTGTTTTTCGTCCTTCCATTTCATTAGGTAATGCAGCTATCTTAAAAATCGAAAATTGAATTACATTTCATTTATACTGAGAAAATGATAATGCACAAAACACCAATGAACTTTCATATAAAGTCATTTTGTATAACCGCAAAAGAAATAAGTGATTTGATGATTAGTTAAATCATATGTCTATACATCATGAAACATCTCTATCTCTGTGTATTTACACATTTCCTTTTTTCGTAAGGTTTGGAATGCTCTACACCGAAAAGAAGACCAGTGCTTGGCTTCGTCACAGCTCTAGGTTTTCCATGTTCAGTGGCAATTATTCCCTTGTTGGCTCTCATCTCCGAAAACTGGAGAGTGATTCACCTGCTGGCTTCTTTTCCAATTTACATGCTTTTTATCTTCTCAAATCCAATGTAAGTTAGCAAAAGTGTTCCAATTAGTACGTGCTAATTCAGAAGTCTTGGGAACATTCTAACGGGGAATACTGGATGATTGATAAATAGTGGATTTTATAAACCATAAGATAACTTATGGTTAAAAAAAACATTTTATTAAGAATATATTCTATATAGAATGTTTCTTTTTTAATTACGAGCTATAATATGGTTTGTGAATCCATTATCTAGCAACAACCATCTATATCAAAAACTAATGTTGATTGAAAATTACATTACAAGACAAACCCTAGTGAATATATTTTGCTACCATTTTCATTCTACTACCAATGCATGCAGTTATTAGAACTAGAAATGTACTTACAATTTATGAAGCATTTTTAATTTTTTACAGGAGAAAATTCTTCGAGTTATTCCATTATATTTTATCACATTTATCAGGAAGATAATAATTATTGACAATTTTTGATGATTTAGCATAATTTTTCATCTGGATAGCATCACACTTGAAAAAAATAATCCCACATTAGATCATTCAAACATGTTGATGGTTTATCAATGTAATGTGATTTTAATTGACCGTACAGGTTGTTAAAGGAGTCACCCAGGTGGCTGGTGGAGAGAGGACGCATCAAAGAGGCAGCTCTGTACTTGCAAAGAGCAGCGAGACTCAACGGGAGAGAAGATGTCCTACCAACAGATCTAGAGGACATACTGGAGGAAATACACACTAAAGACGTGAGAGATAATGCTATACCAAGAGTGAAGGAAATGGTGGGGCAACCGAAGTATAAGTGAGGCCCCATTAGAATCTTATAATACTTTGAATTTATTTAAGGCCAATTAGAGTGAGAACACTAATATTTTGAGCATTTTGAAAAGAATCTAATTATAAGTTAGACCCAATTTTCAGCCTCAATAATTCACTTCAATGTGAATAATGAGTTTATTGGACGATAGAACCTTTACTCACTAATATTAGATAACACCTGTAACGTATTTGTCATTCAATTATTGTTTTCATGCAGTTATAAATTCCAATTAAATTGTGTCATTCAGAGTCGAAAATATGAATTTAGTTAGGCACAAATTTAAAGGATTTTTTCGTAGTATGAAATCATAATTAGCAGAGTAATTACATATCGCACATGTAGCTAGAAAAACATAGTCAGAATATTGATGAAGATTTTTAACTTCCCTAATGATGTTTTGATGCGTATATTGAAAATTAAGAGAAGTACATACTCTATTTATCTGACTCAACTATTACTTTCTTAGTTCATTCAGTCTTATAACTATTTTGTGTTTAATTGCTGAAGCATATATAATTGTGTTATGATAGTACATCATCACAGTGACTCTTTTCACTGATAGTACATCATCACAGGGAATCTTTTCTCTGATAGTACATCATCTCAGTGACTCTTTTTTCTCTGATAGTACATCATCACAGTGACTCTTTTTTCTCTGATAGTACATCATCACAGTGACTCTTTTCTCTGATAGTACATCATCACAGTGACTCTTTTCTCTGATAGTACATCATCACAGTGACTCTTTTCTCTGATAGTACATCATCACAGTGACTCTTTTCTCTGATAGTACATCATCACAGTGACTCTTTTCACTGATAGTACATCATCACAGGGAATCTTTTCTCTGATAGTACATCATCACTGGGAATCTTTTCTCTGATAGTACATCATCACAGTGACTCTTTTTTCTCTGATAGTACATCATCACAGTGACTCTTTTCTCTGATAGTATATCATCACAGTGACTCTTTTCTCTGATAGTACATCATCACAGTGACTCTTTTCTCTGATAGTACATCATCACAGTGACTCTTTTCACTGATAGTACATCATCACAGGGAATCTTTTCTCTGATAGTACATCATCACTGGGAATCTTTTCTCTGATAGTACATCATCACAGTGACTCTTTTTTCTCTGATAGTACATCATCACAGTGACTCTTTTCTCTGATAGTATATCATCACAGTGACTCTTTTCTCTGTTAGTACACCATCACAGTGACTCTTTTCTCTGATAGTACATCATCACAGTGACTCTTTTCTCTGAATGTACATCATCACAGTGACTCTTTTCTCTGAATGTACATTCTGATAATACACAGTCATATATGTCTGTCATTTTTTTCCCATCCTTGTTCCAGAGGTATCAGAGAGATGAGGCAACATCGAAATCTAGCGGTAGTTTCTCCAGCACTCTCAGTGATCTGTTTGCCACCAAACCCATGAGAACTCTGTCAATAATAACTGCTTTGAATGGACTGTTTATCGCCACCGCATTGATGGCTCTGCCTCTCAGAACAAAACTGTCAAAGTAAGTTACTACCCACGCAAAAAGTTGTGGTTGGGTCATAGACGATTGAGACCCTCTTTTATACCTTTTGTTGCCAGACTATGACAATACTATAAATTTCAGACCACATTCATTCCATTATAATGAAATTACATATTATTAATTTAACGGTATATGGTAACTTATTTATTACAGTGGTGATCAATAGTACAAAAATTAACTCTTTACAAGTAATACGAAATTTAATTGATGAATAGTATCACTATATAGACAGAATAAAAGTTATGGTGAAAGCGTAGAGAATTGAGTGATCTAGTCTTATAGAAAACCTCACTGGATTTTCAATGAATAAAACCCTTTTCACCAAAAAGTTACCATTAATTAATCATATAATATTATAGTACAAAATGGTGAATTCAATTTATTTATCTGTAACTGAAGCTTAGCTATACAATGATGTAGCAATAGTCCTAAAATCTATTCTCACTCCTAGCTAACCCTAAATAATTTTAGGGTTAGCTACATACACAAACGCTTATATAATACTCCATAATTATTGTAGTTAAGCTTTTAAAAATTCAATCTTTGATATTATAATAGTATTCATAGTAATTTCCTAACCAAAAACAGTAATATTCATCATCTTCTTCGATTATTCGGCACATCCTTTTATTGTTTTACTGAGGGTATAATTTTTTAGCATGGAATTACATTTTCAAAGACCTAATTTAACTATTCTCTCTTTATCCCTTTTCATCATGTTTGTTAGATATAGCTCAGATGTCAAATTAGTTTTTTTACTAGAATAAACCGATAATCAATACATAAAAATATTTCCTCAATATTAAAATACTTTTCAAATAAGAATGTTCCAAATATGGTTAAAAGGGTTCATTTAATAATATAAAACATTCTACCGTGTCGACTATGTGGAAACTTTAATTATTTTAATTAGAAGATATGTTGAACTTCATTTATGTACGAATAGGAATATTTTTGTTCTATCAAACTTTGATACATGGATAGTTATTTTCTCAAATTTTGATTAAAACATATTTATATAATTAGTTTATATCTAAATATGTATTGAACCTCTTTCGAATTGATCAAAGATCTCAAATTGATATATTAGATTATTGCTGTATTGTGATTCTAATGAAACTTTTTTAATGTTGTTATTGTTAACAATAAAAGCAATCGTTACATATTGTTATTCACATTAATTATTGAAATAACTTCTTCAATCTGTTTGCAAAATACAATATGATATTCATAATATAAATACAGTAAGTTAATTCTAAGTGGATTTTACATAGATTTTATATCTTTAAGTAAATATTGGAAAATAAAAATGAATAAGAATAATATTCCATTCTCTGAAAGGAGAGAACAAACTTCTTTTCGCTTCAATTAAAAGTTGTAATTTCGCATGTATAGTTTAGATAGTCAACCTTTAAATATGGATAGCATACTTTATACTTTCTTCATTTTTAATAACAATTTAAAGATCCGGCAAGCAGAATAACAATTATGTTTCGTGAGTTTCACAGGTAACTCTCTAATTAGTAATCTCAATTCTTTTTAATTATTATTTCCCCACATATATTATTTTAATATATCAGGCTGCTAATACTAAACTCTCCACTTAACATGGAGTGAATTAACTGGGAGTCCTTCCTTTCACCAACATCTTTCTTTGTGATATAGACACACAATAACCTGAAATGTTATTCATTGTGTTCAAAAGAGTCATGTATTAATTACCTAAAGAAAAACAACAGAGAATATCATACCTCTTTATTAAATATTTAATATATATTCCTGTAACCTGTAAGAAGTTGCTTCCTATCATAATGTTATTCGTTTCCTTCGTATTCTTTTAATATTACTATAACACGGTTCTATAAACTAGTTCTAAAAAGATACATATTATGATGGAATAATAAATAATGTATTTCTAAAATATTTTACTGTCATTTCAGATCCCCATACATCTTTCTGTTGGTTCTGGGACTGTCGGAGGTTCCCGCCAGCACTCTGATCGTTCCCGTAACACAGCGTTTCGGCAGAGTTAAGTTGTACAGTGTACTGTCTCTACTCATCACTGTGCTGCAGTTGGTACTGGCTATCATCATATACTACCAAGTGGACAATGGTGAGACTGAAAAAGTTTATAAATACAGACACAGTAGTCTAACAGTTTTTCCTAAAACTGAAAAAAATATTAGTGAATAAATTGTACAGGGTGTTTCAGAATTAAGAAAAGGAAAAATTTCATATATAAGTCACTATTTAAGAGAAATATTTTGATTCTAAAGATAGTAAATATAAAGTGAAGAATAAGCAAAGGATACAGTGTTCCATCAATCTTATATAACCAACAACAGCTTTCAGTCTAGAAATAAATACATTGCAACCGGTACGTATCAGCTCTAAGTAACTGTGAGTTTGTCTCAAAAATTGACTACATAGAAAAGTCCGTCGGAGCAAAGTCTCCTTAAACTTTTTAATAATTTTCCGAGAAAAGGTTGAACGATATGTCACCTCTCAGCTATTGATGAATTAGTCTCACCTTCTCTGTGGAGTTTGGTCACTGTATTTGGATCTACAGCCATGATACAAAGAATTAATTAAATTCTAGTTGACTGAAATAGGAAGATTATGACAATATAGCTCCAAGATGGTATATGATTTATAAAATAACACACAGAGTATTAATGATTTTAATGATAATAAATGGGTTTCTCAATTCTGGAACACTGTGATATAAAAACTTCGTAAAGTACAAAGTGAAGGTTACATTTTCATATAACCATATGCTAGTACATCTGATTTCTCCTCAGATTTTTTTCAATTTTTTTTTTTTTTTTCTCTAGAAAACCTTGAACGCTAAGCTTGAAGATAAAAGCTTCTATTGAGTATAAGAAAGATAATATTATTACCATAACATAACATTAGTGTCTCCTCTTAACAGATACAGTCATCACCTGTCTCAGTGCCTTTATTCACGGTGTAGCCGACTGTATGGTGATGGTAAGCTTTTCTAGATTCATTTATTAGCAAAGACTATTATTCTTTTCAAAATTCTAATCTTTACATAAATTTGCTATTTAGAACCCAATTCTGAATTATAGATTTTGGTCCCAGATAATATATTTATGAAATAGTCGAAACCGTTTTCGTATGCCATGAAAGATAAAGAAGAATTTATGAAATTCAAGCTGATGGAATTATAATGTATTACATAATCGTTTCTAATAGTTACTCTAAAAATTGAAAATGCATCATGAATTCACTTTATTCCTACACTCTGCATGAAAGTGTCTCTAAATATGACTGCCAGTAGCAATAGTAAAATATCTATTGAACATTTTGAGAATTTTATTTAGTCATATAGAGTAAAGGGTCTACCTACTACTTAGGTCCTTTACTCACCAATCACTTATTTCATTCATAACATTCGTTTTTCATAAACTATTATTGGTGGATGCTTGAAATTCACTGGCTTTTAATAAAATAAAACACGTAATTGTGGTGTAAATATCGTTGGGATTGATTGCATGAATTTAGAGATCTATTAAAAAAATTACATGAATTACCTTGCTTTCTGTTTGACAGAAAAGAGTTTAAAATGCCTGGTATAGTTCTATGGTGTTAATTAATTATCCATGCTACATTCCTTCATGAATAAAAGATCAGTTGAATGAAAAGAAATATTAGATATCCTATTTACAGCTCCATTCTTTTTCTCCATAGCTGTACAATGTGTACACATCAGAAGTCTTCCCAACATCCGTGAGGTCCTTCGCCTCCTGTATGGCCCACTCAATGATATGCCTAGGATATAATATTCCTCCTCTGCTCGAAATAATAATAGTGAGTGGTACAAACTGCAGGCATCATAGCGTGTATTATTCCTCTAAGGGAATAATAGTAGCATTATTATCCAATTTACAGAGTGTGTCACGATACTCCTAATGAGAAAAGCTTATGGGCGTGGAATGATCTATTAAAAATATCTTTATTTGGTAGTGATTACAGTTATCAGAAGTAAAACTAAATAGATAATGCTATTTAAGATATTAAATGAAATTATTTATGTATGACTTCAATATATTATATATATTTTGTATCTATTACTTCTGAATAAATGGTATCATTATCAAATAAGAATATGAATCAAGTTAAATCATTATTTTTTGCTAAAATGTTTTATTGGTAATTGAATAGCTTACAATTGTACATATATAAACAAATGGATTACAGGTGCAGTTGCCTTATTATACAGTTTTGAAAGATATTCTGATTAAATTGATGACTTAGAGCTATTTTGATCTGTAAACAACATTCTTATCATTCAATTAAGTTATTTTCAAGGTTTTAATTAGCAATCCATCTCAAATTAGAGACTTAAACTGTTTGAAATCTAATAGCTTTGAAATCTAATAGCTTTGAAATAGACAATTAAAGACTAAAGAGCCAATAAACAAAGTTAGAACTCAATGAAGTTAACAAATTGAAATGTAGTCAATTGTAATTATAAAAAAATACTGTTTTCATTGACTTTCCATAATTATGCAAAATAAATGAAATGATCAAAAAAAAAACACATTCAAAAATCAATAAATTCGACAAGATTTCTTCCAAATAAAACAGACGGTAGTTAATGCTATACATTATTTTCTATGTGCTATTTCCATTTTCAGCCGTCACAGTACTTCAGTTGGCTGTCACTGGTGGTGTACTCTATCTTCACCACAATTGGTGGTATTGTCATTCTCCACCTGCCAGAAACCAACAAAAAGCCTCTACTGCAAACCGTAGAGAATTACGTCCATTTGATGGCAAAGAAACAGAAAAAACACATCAAACAGAGCTTGTAGTCAATTGTTAGTCTGTTTACCTGTGAAAAGATAGTGACAGAGGTTCCCATTAAATAGAAAACAATTACAAAATAATAATCGATCTATGGTTTTCGATCGGTGATATAAATAGATGCTAAAAAACATCATCAAGCAACGATTATAAATTATTCAACGATAATCAATCGCAATCTATCATAAATTAAAAGTAATTACAGTAATCACATATCCTATAAAGTATCAGGACGATATTATAAGAAATTATCATATTTTACGATAAAATACCATCAGCATATAAGTCGCCAACTTATCGTGAGGCCAATTCAAACATCAAATGAGAGAGCATCTCCTCTAATCTACTATAACCCCACCATAATTTCATATCAGCATGAATAGGTATAATTATCCTCATTTAGGAAATTTCAACGTCTAGCAGTGTGAACAAATATCATAAAGCTTCCAAGTGAAACATAACTGTTAATTATGTACTAACTTGCACAATAATTTAGGTTGTTGTAGATAATACAGGGTGTGCCAAAACTAATAAAGGATATATAGGCTACATAAGTTATAAAATTTTACTAAAATTCATAAATTTATGTGTTACGTTGAAATTTTTAGGATTTTGACAAAAGAATTGATAATGTAGGTAATTTTACTGCTGTTTATATTGAAAATATTAATTGTTTTGTTATGATATATGTTTCAAAACACATATTTATTAATTGGCAGCAAGTAAAGATAACGGACCAGAGTCCGTTAAATTCTGGTACGTTATCTTTACTAGCTTCATTTCTGGTCCGTTATACATCTCTACTTGGTTAAATTATTAATATTTGACAAATAATTGGAATGAGAATATAATTTTGGAATCATAGATACCACATTAAAGGATTTAAGCAGAGGTTTTCTCCATTTTTTTACTACTCGTTCTTCACAACTTCAAAATGGAACACGTTCTTTCATCAATTCTTTCAATTAATAAAATATGTATAATTAATGTATAATCATTAATATTATCATTTATAATGTTGTTACGTTGTTGTACATGTTTATTTATGAAATGCTAAAGCAAATATTTAATAAAACTAAAATGAAATTTTCTGGTCCGTAAACTTTACTTGGTCCATTAATAATTGGTTATACTATTAAATAAATTAATTTATAAAATTTATAAAATAAAATTTAAATAATTAAATCTTCACACAATTTTTTCACTTACATGTGTTAATTTGTTATCACTTACATGTGTTCATTTGTTATCACTTACATGTGTTAATTTGTTATCACTTACATGTGTTAATTTGTTATCACTTACATGTGTTAATTTGTTATCACTTACATGTGTTAATTTGTTATCACTTACATGTGTTAATTTGTTATCACTCACATGTGTTAATTTGTTATCATTTACATGTGTTAATTTGTTATCACTTACATGTGTTAATTTGTTATCACTTACATGTGTTAATTTGTTATCACTTACATGTGTTAATTTGTTATCACTTACATGTGTTAATTTGTTATCACTCACATGTGTTAATTTTTTATCATTTACATGTGTTAATTTGTTATCACTTACATGTGTTAATTTGTTATCACTCACATGTGTTAATTTGTTATCATTTACATGTGTTAATTTGTTATCACTTACATGTGTTAATTTGTTATCACTTACATGTGTTAATTTGTTATCACTCACATGTGTTAATTTTTTATCATTTACATGTGTTAATTTGTTATCACTTACATGTGTTAATTTGTTATCACTCACATGTGTTAATTTGTTATCATTTACATGTGTTAATTTGTTATCACTTACATGTGTTAATTTGTTATCACTTACATGTGTTAATTTGTTATCACTTACATGTGTTAATTTTTTATCACTTACATGTGTTAATTTGTTATCACTCACATGTGTTAATTTTTTATCATTTACATGTGTTAATTTGTTATCACTTACATGTGTTAATTTGTTATCACTCACATGTGTTAATTTGTTATCAATCACATGTGTTAATTTGTTATCATTTACATGTGTTAATTGTTGACTATTCAGTGAATAGTATTTAAAATCGTTTATTATGTTATGTAAATTAATATAGGATTATTACGGGGCTTGGTGTTATATAATGCACAACTGATACTGATAACTTAATATGAAATGAGATTTTATATATTAAATGTATTTAAATCGAAATATTATCTTCAATGGTTGAAATAGCTGTATATTATTTTGTTTAATGAATAAATAAATTTGTAATAGCCCTTCTTGTTCACACCCAGCGAGAAAGTTATTGTGGGGCCATTGATATTCTATTGCCCCACCGTAAATTTCTATCAGGTCAGTGTTTTATTTAATGAGAATAAAATTTGATTTAGAATAACAAGGTGATAAATGAAACGAGAAAATAAATTATTAATATCTAATAATTTGGATTTATCGAAGAAATTATTGGAAAATGTAATTTTTCTCCCAGAATCGAGTGAAAGTTTTTCATGAGGCAATTTCAGTGAGTAACTTTTGTGTGTGGCGGAGTTTGGCCAAACTTTGTGCAATGTTGAGGTTTGCATTCACTGAAATTCTTTCATCAACGAATTTAGTTCATTTTGCTTCTTTTGGAGGAAACTGAGAATATGTTTTAGGAAAGACCTCAAAACTCATGAATTTTCGACAATAATAGTTTGTGTATTTTTAAAATAAAATCGACTTGGTAGCAGCAGAATAATTAGTTAATTTGATAACTTAAAGTATATATGAAGAAATTAAAAGAAAATATATTTAATAATTAAAACTTTTATATTACTTGGTAAAAGTGGTTGACATTTCTAAAATATAGAATTATACTGTTTGATTCTTACAAAATCCAGGTAATATTATTTCTTTAGGCAACACTTTTCTACCATATTGCTCCAATATATTATTTACAATAATGGAACAATAATACCCTGAAGAACATTGTGTTCTTGGAATATTTTTTGTATCATTGTAATGATGCTATGAACTATTTTTCAATAGGAATAACTATATATAATATATATTTTAATTACTCTGAAATAACATATCCTTCTCAACGGCTTTGAATTTCTTTAAATACCTGTATCTTACCTAAGCAACCATGACACATTGTGCCAACATGGGCACTAGATGGTTAGATGGGCAAGAGATGGCAGACTGAAAAGTAGCCTAGAAATTACAAGGGATTGCTGTGGTTTTCCATTTTCACGAAATGTTACCTTGGGAGAGGGTTGGTTCAATGTGGCGAATCCATCCCATTGAATTGTTATATAATCCAAACCTTTGTAATAAAGTGGGTAACAATATTATTTTGCACATTGGTTTTTATTTTATTTTTCAAAAGATACAAAGTCAAATTTAATGAAATTTATTCTTCATATGTGAACAGATATTATTTATTCAAAAATAAAATTGAAATGGAGAAAAAATTAGTTGATAATTATTTATTAACAAAAAATAAAATTAGCTATATGCAAAGGTACTTGACACTCTGTCAAATATCCTGCCTGAGCAGTCATTTCATCTTGATATCTTGCCATATTGACATGCTGTAATATTTCAACCAATCAGAAGATAGTAAGTGGCTATAATGGCTGTGTGCATGTCAGATGATAACAGCTGTGATACACTGATGTTGTTGTTTCTTTCAATATTGTTTTTAAAAAGGCTACAAAGAATTGTCAAGAGTTTTGCGCTGAGAAATCATAGCAGGGTATAAAGATGGAAAAGGGTACAGAAAAAAGCTTCAGAACAAGGTGATAGTACTCAAAATTATTGAGTTAAGTATCTCACTTTTCGAGTTATGCTAATAACAAGATGATATATAAATAAATGTCGCCTAAAATATAACCTTCTGCAAAGGTAATGAGTGTTTTGAAAAGCACATATATTTAGGTGAAATAATATCATAAATAACTCTACCAACACAAATATAATAGATCGAAAAGAAATATCAATTACTAATTAAATTTGTACGTAGACTTCAAATTTATAAAATAAAAACCTAATAAAATAAAAAAAGCCTGGGAAGATCATGATAAATGAAACAAACTAATACACTATAATTATTAGGAAGAAAATTGCCTTCAAATGTTCTTCTACCAATTATCAAGACCAGTTTCTTCTAGGCATTTTTCTTTTCTCAAAAGATTCCTTTTCATTACGCAGCAGAAAAAGTTTAAAGACAAACTTGTTTTTTCATCATGTTACTGAATAAGCAATAGAAATCGAAGATAGTCAGTGAATCAAATCATATTGAATGATAACATGTAAATTATTTACCGTAAAATATGATAAAAACAACAGTTATGATAGTATTATAAGAAAACAAAATGGAAAAAAGAATCGCTATTTTTAAATTTAAACTTAAACATCGCAGTGGATAAAGTTAACTCAGAATCACCAAAGTTAGTCATCTTATTCACCATTTTTCTACATATTATTCATTACATTTTGCCATTTTTATTAGGGTCATTATTCCAAATAGCAGCATTATTAACCCTGCTTCTTATTAATATACTAGCATAGTGAGGACAGTACTTAATAATTTGAATTGTGGAAGTTCTTCAAGCTAAGTCATTAGCTCATCTCCTATTTCATCTTCCATAAGTTTGAACTAATTATAGACTTATTACCATTATACCCATTGTTTTACTTTATTTATCACCTTTAAACATATTCATAACCTTCATTAATCCTGAACTATAATAACAAAATTAACTTCTTACACCCATTCTCAAATTTTCGAACTATCACAATTACTGAATAATTACTGTGATAATTTATAGATTACCCTCTACTAATTATTGTCTGTACAATAATTCTCCTCAGTCTCTGCCCCTCCATTTATTGCAGTCAATAACAACTCCGTAAGTCAGGCCTACAATAACAAAATTGGTGGACTGGTAAGTTTAATCGGTGTGCGAAAAGGAGGTTAAATGGTTTGGAAATTCACTTTGTTATATCATACTATACCGAATAAATATCTGATCACAAATATACAATTTAGCAATCCTTTTAATTTGGTCTAACTATTCATAAATAGCATGCTGTTCCATTACTTGTTTTTCAATTCTTTAAGTGTTATTTCTAATTAGTTCTGTCGTTCCTACTGGTGTTTAATGTGACCATATATAATATATATGTGACCTTATATAATGTATGATAGCTAGTGTTCTAATATCTTTTCCATGACAGTTATAACATTGTTATTGATTATTGATCTTCTGAACTGTAGATTAGTTGCTATGAGAATAGATTAGAGTGTAGGCAGTGTCGGCATGAGAATTTACTGATAGCACTTATACAGTTCAAACTAATGATTGCTAATCATGATATGGGAACAGCAATACACCTACCTTCATTTGCTGTAAAAAACAGTTTGCATATTCGGATAGGGTAAGTACTTAATTATCGGTCAGTTCCACATTTTCGGTCATATAAGATGAAACAATATAAAATGATTATTTCACTAGGATTGGTTGAGTAAAAACAACCAAGCCGGTTTTGCAGAAGTAGTGCATAGCACTCTGTAATAATAATACTTTTAATATTATTTTTACTTACATGACCGAAAATGTAGTACTGACCGATAATTCGGAATTTACCCTAAATTGATTATTACGATACATGCATGTTGAAATCTGAAGTTGCTTCAAATCGGTCAAATCTTCAAAAAACTGTTTGAAAAAAAAACTGTGTCACATAATTTTTTACGTATTGAACTTTAAGAAATAAAATTTTATTTCTGGATTATACTTGTAAATTACAATCACCTTCATACTTCTTCAGCTCAATTCAAATCACATACATTGACATTCTCAAGATAGTGGAGGTGAAGTTAATGATACACACCTAATGCATATCGACTGAATTCAAACCCGTGTATTTAATTTCTAAAATAGTCCAGTTGAACTCCAGTCTCAAATAGGAACGCTTCAACTGGTTAGGTTGCTCTGAAGAATATTTCCACACTACGATAGAACATTAATGAGAGTTCGTCAATGATAAGTGTCTAATTTGAATAGAAATATAACGATTATATATCTTTGAGTAAATTATATATTAATCTAAGTACTTGATTAACAAAGTGAGTTATAATATAAGTTAATATCAACCAACAAATTATATCTATTTTGTGTTTTCTTCCGTATGAACCATGGATGTTTTTATAATATGTAAGTATTTTATTATTTACCAAAGACACATATTGAACCTAAACTTGCAAGCTCTAATGAATATACTTCAACGCATTAGTTCTTATTTCCACATAGTTATAGTGTTCCAGGCAGTGTGAGATAGGTGGGATTATAAAAACCGCTTTCATTTGTAATATAATAAACAATGGTTTAGTAACACTTCTGAAGGAGATTAATTGGAAAGAACAAAAATTCCAGTAATAACTCATAACAACGATAAAGAAATCAGTTCCAATATCGAGAATCGAACCCCTGTTCTCCTGCGCAGTATTTCCAGCGAATAGATTCAGTCTATAACTTTATAATTGTTATTTCTTGATTTTTGGTCAATATATTTCTACTACTTAATAAATTTTTGATTTTGAATTTATACCATTTCTCTTTCAGTGTATCTTTTCATTGGATGCATCTGCGGAGTGGCCGAAAGCCATCGGGTCGAATTCGTTATTAACGAATTAGAAAAACTAATGTACCTAATATTCAAAGACAGAATTGTGACAGAAGACTTGGAGTATGCTACTCCATCTCCTTCCAGCTGCACTTGTAAGTATTGATAAAATTCAACCTCCGTAGCTCAGAGCCTACCTGACACAGTGAATGGTAACGAAATAATTATTATTTTGAACATTTTAGTGATATCGGGAAAAAGATCTAACAACCACTTTGACCATTTGCACTCTTGCTAACTCAATCTGTATTTCGCTGTGGATAAAGGATCTATTGTCCAATACCTCGACTCACTGGTATTGGATTGTTCCTTTACTCTATTCTCTCTTGAAATAAGGATATAAAGATCTAACTGATATTTAAAATTTCATTTTCATAATAGAAAGTAAATCACAGTGGGTCTCCAGAAGATTAAGTGAAGTCCCATTTAAACCTCCAATGGCTGCCTCTACTATAATATTCTCTCTGGATATATTTAATTCAATTAAGTTTTATATTTAATTGGTGTTTCAAACTAATTCACCCTATTATTATTAGGCAAAGGGTACTGTGAATTAAGAGCGATGTGTCACATGTACACATTGTTAGCAAACAACACTTGTGTCATCAGCGCTAAAAATTCTGACTCTACTATTCAAGGCGAGGACTTCATAATGCCTTTCTTGAACGCTACAACATACCTAGAAGGAGCGAGAACATTCATAAAATGTAAGACTTGTTCGTAGAAAATGCTATCGAAATCATTACTCAATTCTTCTTATTATCAATGAAAAAATAATACTTCCTTAAAACCATTTTTTCCAATATTAATTGCATAATATATGTATATTTAATTTCAGATAGAAAAGATTATAGAGGTGTAAATATTGTAGCGGGATATGAAGGACACACCTACTTATCTACAGGTTTCAAGCTCAACATTACTATTTGTACCAACTTCTGCAATTCGATCCCAGGATTCAGACTGGCCTTGGGTACGAGTGCTGCAAAATTGAATGACATCATGAAATGTAAGTACCAAACTATGGTTATTTAATAGAGATTTGTCAGTTACAGATGTTGTAGCATGTAATTCTATAGTTTATTAATATGTTTTCAACTCTAATTTAGTATCAGACTAAATGTTCATCAGAGGCAAAATATTCCATACACGTTAATTTTTAAAAGTAGATCTACTCAGTTTACTTCATTTGAAAGTATTTTGTTCAATCAACAACATATCAAATAAAATAAATATCGTTATTGTTATTTGCGATCTTTAAACGTTTTACGAAAGGAGAGGGGTCGGATACTTCGTGACGAATTCTCCCTCTAGATGAACACAACAAGAAAGAGTTAGTAGGGTGTTACTCTAGAGATGATCAAGAGAGCTACAGTGGAAATGCGTAGACGAATGCGAGTCTGCATTCAGAAGAATGAGGGAAAACGGAAAGCAATGCCAAATATAAACGTGGAATAATAAGAATAAGACTTAATTTATTTGTGATTTTGGGACATAGGATGATATTTCAACTTATTTCTTAAAACATTATTTTCTAGTACAAGCTAATTTCAACTTTTTGCATTTGCACCATTTTACTACATTCCACATAAATCATCTTAGAATATTTTTTTCAAACACCGAAAGTTTTATAGCATTAACGCAGAAGAGACTAACGAAAAATATTAAAACGTGCTGAGAATATCGAAGTGTCTATTTACCTTTAGTTATACTAATTTCCAAAATGGTTGTTGTTCTTTCTTTGACACAATTCATAGACATATCTATGCTTAGTCTTACTATTTAGTAAGAGTAAGAAGAGATACACGAATCCTACCCCATGCATAAGAAATGTGACACGAATTATTCTAGAGTCTAACATACAGATCGAGTCGTCTTTTTGGGGGCAAGTGTGATCCCCTCTCTGGTAGCACAAAATACATGATTAGTTGCATGCTGATATAGAAAGTGGTCTTACTTATATTGTGTATATTTATGGTGCGCGAAAGATTCCGCAGAGGGAAATTCCACAGCGGAAAGTTCCATAGAGGAAAAGTTCCACTAAACAAAATTCAATATTTAAAAATCGACCAGGAACTTTTCCCTAGAATTTACTGGAATGATAAATTGTATCTATCATTTTATATAACAATACTATTCCGTCCAAAGGGCAATCAAAATACATTTTGATAACTTATTTTAGCTGAGCAGGTGATACTATTCCAGTCAGATGATAGCTAGGAAGTGTTTACTTCATTCAAATATTTATGATTGATAATAATTATCAATGTTATACTACCAGAATGTAAGATATAGTGTCTTTAACTAATAAGGCAATAGAAATTTGAACTATATTAGTGTGAAGCATTTTTATGCAACTTCTATTCTTACATTATTCTGTTTACATATATGTTTTCCATGATGTAATTATACTGGTTCATATATATTTTTTTTCTTAATGCTTGGATATCAAAACGAAAATGGATTAACATTCCAACAAGACTTAGCTTACATTAAAAATATAATTTTCATATAAATACGAGGCAATTGACTCACGCTTGAAACGATTACTGTGTGGATTTGAAGATGGAAATTGATATCAAGACTGAGCTGGATAAATATTATAGACATAGCTACAAGACATAGCGCATACCTTACATTAATATTTTTTTTATTTTTGTTAAATTATTATCTTGTTTAACACATATTTGGATTTTCCCCTACGTAAAACTCGAACTTACATTCAAAATAAAAAATTGACTCTACTATTAAAATCAGATTTGTGGAACAAGAGGTTAAATTAATTTCTATAATATTTTTTTGTAAGTAGAATTATCTTAATCTCAAATAGAAGAAACTTAGCAATGCACAAAGAAAATGTACATTAAGAAAATTTATATAATGAGATTCACTTACATTTCATCAAACCACTTAAAAAGTAACAGTGTAATGAATATCACCAAAGTTTATAAAATGTGAAGATGATTATTTCTAAAGTATCGTTTTAGAAAATAAGCAGTAGCGTAAACGCGGGCATTGTCTTGCACTTAGTGAACAAGTCCAATTATCTCTAAAACTGTTACAGATAGAGAATATCTGTATGATGTAAAAGAAAGAGGTAGTCACTTATTTTATACACACAAAACGGCTTAGCCATATGACCAAAGACAATATAAGATAGACGCTCAACTCCATGTTATAAAATACAGAGTATGTTTGCACTGACGTCAGCACTCATTAGAAAATAGTTTAAGTTCATTTCTGTGAAGTCAGATTCACGTTACCGACAAGAGTTTATTTTATGTTTCGTTTTCTGTTGATGCATAAATACTCCTGCATAATAAAAGTTTAGCCGGATATCTTTTCGCACATACACTACACACTGTATGTGCACACCCTACACACTGTATGTATACACACTACACACTGTATGTATACACGCTACACAATTTTCTATTGTTATTATATCTTATCATGCTGAAAATTCAACATTTTATTGAACTGTAAAAGTGTGGGATAATGCCCTTCATATTTTTTTCATGCCGGGCAAAACCCCGCACTACTTTGTTGCCATGCAGTCAATTTTTGGCTAACCTGAAACAAAAAAAATAGGTAGTATATTAAAGTACGCTAATTAACCTATAATATGTCACAAACGTGATCAAATTTGATTGAGAATTGTGGATTCTGCAGCAAATCTTGCAAAATTATTTGATTTTACTAATGCAAATGTATTTTATTATTTTATGGTGTCCTGTTTAAAAACTATTCAAAATACTTACTGAAACCTAACATGGATAATATTATTTGACCTGAGGAATGAAAACATGCTCTTTCCAATGCCGTAAACAGAAATTCAAATTTCCGAATAGTTTTGGATATAAGGGTGGTGCGGGGTAATGCCCGCACATTCCAGGTGCGGGGGAATTACCCGCGTTGACGCTACAATTCATAAATTTATTAATATTCAGTGGAATTTTCCCAGTTGAACTTTCTGCAGTGGAATTTTCCTCAGTGGAATATTCCTCAGTGGAATTTTCCCAGTGAAATCTTCCGCACTGGAACTTTCCTCAGTGGAATTTCCTAGAACCATATTTATACCATCTAGTAAGTCTATTATAATTGATCTATTATGCGTACTAACTCTATACTGTTTATTCTTCAGTCAAAAACCACTGGATTGGTTTGAAGAAGACAAATGGTGCTGAACCCAAATGGATGGGCGGGACAGAGTACACACCATATCCTGGTGTGAAAGTTATTACCAACAGCAATGTGGAAGATTTTATAGTTTACTCTAAAAATATTGATGATAGTTTTTCATACAAAAATTGGTTCTGTCTATGTCAAAGTAAATAGAAATTTTATTTTAACTGGAATAGTAGAGGTACGATTAAATTGTACTTAATATATGTTATGTAAAATATGGTACACGTAAAACTGCCAGGCGGAAAACTGCCAGTCACTTATTGGCAATTTAATCAGTTTAGTCTATAATAACATTTAATTTATAAGAAAGCCGTTCGCCTTTCGTTAAGGAGTAAAAGGGATATTCATTTTTACAAAATAAAAATAATAGTTATATGTAAACAAATTGATTAAAAAAATATATAAAAAAATAATAAATAAATATTACATAAATAATCAATTACAATATAGATTAAAAATATATCCTTTCTTAGGAAATAACAAGAGAAGAAACAATTAAATTATTGTATTAGAGACAGAGTAAATGTCATTGATTACACAACGCGTCTTTACATTATCAGTTCATAACAGGGTTAGTGTCAAATTAGTTCTTTTTGTGTTTATAATTTGAGAATTGAACGAGTCTTCAACCCTGCAAACAATTCCATATTGCATACACATACTTACCATGTGGTTTAATGGTTTTAATGTGGCAATACAGTATAAATATGTGTTATCCACATTGAACCAATCTAACCCTAATAAAAACACATAATTAACATGTGGTTATGCCATTTTAAAACCATATCAAATGGAGATTGTATACACCACATCATATCCACATGTAAATTACCATACTTTAAACAGGTTTTTACCAAATGTTATTTACCACATTCATAGCAACATGTTAAATACCATACTTATAACATATGGTAACCACATATAATTTACCATATTACTACGTAAAACAACATGTAATAAATATGGTATCCATTTTCAAAAATATGCATGGTATACACATGATTTAAATGTGTAAGTGCCACATGGTATACACATGGAATTGTTTGTAGGGAAGCTTAATATTCACTTGTACTCACAATAAAAAAACTTTGATCGATGTTCATCAATTATTTAGAATTTGCAACCCATCATCTATGATTATTAAACTGATATTACATACTTAATTCTTTTACAATTTCACTCGATCTAATTGGATTGCATATTGATTAATAATACTTTTTACATATAAATAAAAATTATTAAAATGAATGTGTTGTGTTAATGACATGGAGAATAAAAATGTAAATGTAATAACTATTTAACATACATATAAGTTGATTTAACATTCACTTAATTTATTGTATAATTTAAAATTATATTATTGTGAGAATATCTAATTATCTAGTATTCACAAATCAGTACACATATTTTAACGTTTGCCTCGGAACCAAAGGATATATTGCTGACGTCAATATGAAATTGAAAACAAAGACTAAAAACGTAAAAGAACATGTTTTTAAAATTTACGTGACTTGAAAATAAGTTAAAAATAGAAATTATAAAATCCTTATGTGTACTGAAGTTTGGTTTACTCCAAGTGTTTAATGAAGTAGCTTTGTTGAAATATTATTTTCCTTTGAATATTATTTAAGTATTTCAATATCTATGTAGTTATAATGAATGTCCCCTTTACCTCTTAAAGAAGGACTAACGCCGTTTTTTATAAATTAAAATGTGTTTATAACTAAAGAATATTTCAGAAAGTCAATAAATATACATGTATTGCCAATAATTGACTGACAGTTTTCCGCCTGGCAGTTTTCCGCTTCGGCAGTTTTCCGCCTGGCAGTTTTCCGGACACCGTAAAATATACATACATACATTAGAGCGCCCCAACCATGGACAAAAAAATCACCGTCTATATATATGGAATACAAAATTTATAGACTTAGAAAATCTTTGATTTTTTTTTTAATTGTTGCAAGTTTCTTTTTATAGATTAATATCATATTTTACAATAAATAATTGACCCAAACAAAATTTTTAATAGTCTATGATATCGAAAAACTGATTTCTCAACATTACGTCAAAAATTGAAGATAACAGAAAATAAAGAAAAAAAATCAATAACTTCTTTAAAAAATTAGGAATTATTTCACCTTGATACAATACTAACATAGAAAATGTGCTTCAGGTATAAAAATATAATTAATTTAAAAAAAATGATTATTCATTAAGTAGGTAACTAAAACTATTATGCACCAGGATACTATACTAGAACTACCAAGCAATCAAAATGACCTGATTTTCATATTTTCACCAGTGAGATACCATTTGCATGCATGTTGAGCAAGAACAGACAAACGCTATTGCCCGATGCCACGTAATTGCTTGAGACACATCAGAACAATTCACAACGTGTTGCTTTTATACTTTCCAGGTTCCGTTAAAAAGAAT
The DNA here is from genome assembly GCA_947561585.1 of Caprella mutica. NCBI lineage: Eukaryota > Metazoa > Arthropoda > Malacostraca > Amphipoda > Caprellidae > Caprella > Caprella mutica. The sequence continues at coordinate 194,603 of CANNZV010000953.1, forward strand.
GGGTGGTAATATGAGTAAGAAAATGCCGGCTCTAGGACAACTGGTACCCGGACAACTCGTACCCGGACAACTGGTATACAGGACAACTGGTATACAGGACAACTCGTACCCGGACAACTGGTACCCCGATTTTCATAATTTCGTGTTAAATGTACCCAATTATAATAACTGAATAAAATACAAGTCCGATTTTCAAATTTAGTTAAATGTACATAATTATGATAAAAATTAAAGGCATAATAAAATAACGAATTTTTTTTATTGCAATGAAACATACATAAACTGACAATTCAAATGAGGATAAAATAGGAACTTTTGTAGAGACTACAATATAGACTACATTACAAAATCCGTATGATCTCATTTCAAGAATCTTCCATTTCATGATATATATTTTCAAACATAATACGCGAAAAATATATTAGAACCAACAGTGCTAATTTAACATTAGCATTAGCATTAGGTACATTCAACACGAAATTATGGAAATCGGGTACCAGTTGTCCAGGTACGAGTTGTCCTGTATACCAGTTGTCCTGTATACCAGTTGTCCGGGAACAAGTTGTCCGGGTACAAGTTGTCCAGGTACGAGAAAATGCCATATCTCGAAAAACTATGAGATCAATGCACTGATATTTCGCACCATGATTATGTGAGGCATATAAAGTCAATACATTTCAAGCATCCACCAATAATAACTTATGCAATACAAATGTTTTAAAAATAAAATGCAGTCATACTGACTGCTTGGTAGTTATAGTGTTCATTATTATAGTGTATAATATTATAAATTGAATGCATATTTCATAGTTGGAGAATTTATTATTAAGATTGTATGATCTGCACTCACAACATACTAATAAGAAACCTGAGCACTATCCTATATTAACTATATCAGATGAATAATAAATAACCAAAAGAAAAAGTTATGGTGGGGCCATAGAAGACTAAGAGCTGATATTCCTACCATAACTCTCACACTGCACAAGAATTGATTAATTGAATTAATTCTGAAGACTCATACACATAAAAGATTATAGATGCAACTTTTCCAGAGGAGAAATTTGAAATATATTTCCTCTAGATTGAAGTCAAGTTTTGAAATTTATTGATCCTTGTGATGATCTTTTAGAACTCAGTCTCAATTTCATTTATTTTAGAAAATATATATGTGTGTTTAAATAGATATATTAATTATTAGATTTGTAATAAATTTTATTGACTTAACTCATAATATGCTATCTTGTAACGTATTATATATGCCAGAATAATAAAACACTATTTACAGTAGGTATAACATACTTTATTTTATCTTAC